>JAQGBE010001363.1:0-11449 GCA_034698225.1 Scheloribates latipes | reverse complement strand
GAACCAATGAGTTTTCTATGAGACTCAATCAGTTTGAACCTTAGAATCTGCACGGCTTTAAGTTAATGACTGTACGTCGAACCACAAAACATATCGTTCTTCGATTCTAAAGACATCGCTCAGATTTGTTGCGGAAGATATCACACACTTGTTCTCAAATCTGATGGTCTGGTTTATGGTTGGGGTCGGAATGCGTTTGGTCAGGTGGGCGGTGAGAGGATATCCATCAAGACACCAACGCTGATCATTGACAAGATCAAATTCATACATTGCTCAGCCTATCAGTCGTTTGCAATCAGTTATGACAGCATTGTTTACGCATGGGGATCGAATGAGCATGGTGAGTTGGGCATTGGCTCACCAGCCCACAGAGCAATAAGGAGACCTACCAAGGTGGTGTTGACTAATGTGACAGACATTTGCACAGCCACTTCAAACACTTACTTCTTATCTAACAATCAGATATTCTGGTGTGGCAACAATGAGCAAGACAGTATACAATTATCACCAAGTTTATTGGAGCAAGAAAGTTTTGTTCTGTCATTGGCCTCACTGACCACTTATAAGGATGATATCATCATTGCATTGGCTCTTACATCGCAAGGAATGTTCAAATTATCTGTTAACAGATTTTTCGAGAATGATCTTGATACATTTGAAGAATATATTACTACAAAATTTGAATTGACACGTCAAGCAATCCAATTGAGCCAAGATATACATTATTTAACTGCTGCCACTGAAAATATGCATATAGAAGATGACTCGGAAGATTGGTCTAGCTCAATTGACATGGATGAAATGATGAATGCCAAATATGAATCGGTCGCTAAAATTGACAAAGGTGCTTTTGGTACTGTTTATAGAGGTGTTAATAGTGTCCGCCAAGAGTTTGCAATTAAAGTGATCAAATTAAATAGTAAGTCAATGAGAGCTCATATTTATTTATTACATGTATATCTGAGGAGAAAATCATATTTTATAATTAATTTTCTAGGTGAATTCCAACGTAAAGAGCTTATCGAAGTGGAGACAATGGCCAGATTAGATTCAGACCGAGTGGTCAGATATATAAAACATTACATCGACAGAGACTATCTGTTCATTGAAACCGAATATTGTGACGACAATCTCGACAATATAATCGAGTGTAAACAAGAAATTTTTGGAGAAAGTTCAAATATCAATCCAATTGAATATTTTCTATGTTGCAAAATGTTCATAGAATTGGTTCAATGTCTCCAATATTTGCACCAGAACAATGTGGTCCACAGAGACTTGAAGCCATCCAATATTCTTATAAATCACCATGATCATGCTCACAACGGTATATTTATCAAGGTGGGCGACTTTGGTCTCTCCAAGATTCAAGACTTATCCAAATCGTCGAACACTCGAATGCTTGGAACAGTGGGCTATACCGCTCCTGAAGTCCAATTAGGCAAATGTACTCCGAAATGTGATATTTTCAGTTTGGGACAAATCGCCACAAAATTATTCCGATTGGACAATGATATCAATTTTGAGTGAGTAAATTGATTACCAATACAATGTAATCGCAATTGTCACCTTTATCATAGATATGAACAGGTAATGAAATGCTTGATTAAAAATCTGGATTCCAAACTCAAAGAAATGAAAAATTATCCGGAATATGAACTACGACCCGATTGCGACAAGATTCTACAATCAACTAATTTCTGGCTTATCGATGATAAATCTGTACTTGATTTCGAAGATTATCAAGCAATTCGGACCAAACTGGCCAATTATCGTTTCAAGTTCTTTAACAACTATTTGAAATATCATTTATTTAATGCTGATAATTGCGCTTTGTATGGCTTGATTGAACACTTAAATAATGATCCAGTCATAAAATTAAACAAAATTCAACAGAAACTAATGTCAAACCAACAAGCTGCAAGTTATCGATATATTGGCGCTATAGATGATAATGTTTTAATCAGGTGTATTCTTAAATTATCGCCAGATCATGAGATTTCGACGATTGGTTCAGCTACAACTATTGAACAAGCTGAACTAAATTCAGCTATTAACATGCTTGAATTACTTAAACCTCTGTCAACGAATTGAATAATTGTAATTAAAATAGTTGATTGTTTGATACCGTATTGAAAGTCATTTATTGATAAATTCTGTACAATATTTAAACCAATTATAGTCAGTAATCACTCGTCACTCGTCTGAGATGTCACTCATCTGAGACACACATTGCATATCAAACTCTGATCTCTGGCGCAAAGTTATCGTTCGAAGACTTGTCGTAACTGAGAGGCACATGAATTATAGATGTGGTGGTCGTGTCGCTGGCGGACAGATATGAAGGCACTGGCGATGACTGGCATTGGGAGTGCGAGTGGTGTGAGTGATGCGACTCCAACCCCACCGATGATGACCCGGTCTTCTGGTTGTAGTAGACGTTGTCATTGAACCTAATGGTCGACTGACCGTCGCATCGATCGCTTCGGTCGCACGCCATCGACAGCGCGGTGTTCACGATCTCCACGTGATTGTGGCTCAGGTTCGGCGACTTCGCCGTCAGCAGTCGCTTCTCGGGTGTGGCCAACACTACCAGCTCTTGGCCTTTGGACGTCTGTCGGGGGATCGAAAACAAACCGATTGTCAGACATAGAGAGCCAAGGAAATGGAAATCCAATAATAGTTTTGAAATTCTCTCAGATTTATGTAAATAAATATTCAATTTTGAATGAGCATGGGATGGGTCAATATGGTCAATATGACCCATTGTGTCCGTATATTCTATGATCTATAGTCTCATAAATATTTGTTATACTTTCGGCTGAAAATTGATTTCAAAGGAAAAGGTTTTCTCACAAAACGAAAAATAAATATAAATTCAAAACCTATTGGAAATGAATTGAAGGAAAAATCAAAGCATTACTCAAAAGGCGTATAAATATTGGAATAAGTATTTGAAGTGAATATCAGTCGAGAAAACAAGAATAAAAAAGTAATCGAAAAGGCATTCGACATAAGGAGCGCCGGAAATATCGCTTTTCAGACACAAAAAAAGTTTCGATTCATTTGTGAAAAAGAGATAACATTTTGTCAATAGATATCTGCGACCAATGAATGAGGAATTGGAGGAAAGGCGGCGAAGAAGTTGGCAATAGTTAGGAAGAGAAGACAAGAAGAAGTGAGGGATGAGAGCAGAAGTGAACTAATATAATCGTAAGTAAACGGTTAGGCGTTAGGCGGGTGTGAGATGTGGTGAGCGCTGGGATCACAACATAATAGCGTGTAAGACAAAAGTGATGGAGAGGTAGGACAGGACTAACAAGCGATGCGATGCTGTGCTGAGGCTGAGGGCCACCGAGAAGTGAATCAATCGCTGCGATACTTGTGTTTTGTGTGTTTCACTCAGAGAAAAGACACTCACAATAGAGAGACGGACAGAGAGGAGAGACGGACAGAGACAGAGACAGAGATACCCACACAGAGAGTGTTAGTTAGGCTTATGGTCAGAGAGAGTGTCGAAGGAGTGTTAAAGGAGATCGATATTTACATCGTTATAATGACAGTGCGAGTGATGGTCACTGCTATTGCTTGTGGAACGGCTTGTCTTCGAGTTTTTATGTGTGAGCGACGAGTTCTTGTCCAGTTGGTAGTAGACGCCGGCGAAGATAAGCATGTTTAGGATGAGCAGTGAACAGCCGATCGCTATCGTCACCAATAGAGCCGTCGAGTAATTGGCGTCCAGTGAGAGGCCATTCAAATCTGATTTATTATTTAAATTGATTTTGTCGTTCACAGCGATCACATCGAGCGAAGACACGGATTTGTTGTGATTAGCGAAGGCTTTGTCGACATTGGGTTCGCGAGTAATCAATTGGTTATTCAAGTCGTTGGAGTCGTCGTTGACGTTAAGCTCACTGTTGGCCGAACTCATCAGTAGTTTGTTTTGATTCTGATTCTGATCAGAGTTTTTATTATTTATTACACTATTATTGACAGCACTCGCGTCCACAGCACTGGCCGTCGGGATGGGCGCGAAGAACTTGAAGGCTAACTGTCGCACAATGCCGTCATAGGAGGTCGGGTTCTCGTGGTCGGCGAGCAGGTGGTGCCGCAGATACACCTGTTCTTCGCCCGGGTTGTGCAGCCGAGGAATGAGACTGAGCCAGAAGGACAGTCGGTGGCTGTGGTAGTGATCTCTGACCTTTGGCTTAAGACCTGTCGAAGAGATTAATGCGCAGAAGAAAATCTAATTAATTAAATGCATTGATTGAGTCTCGCAATCAATTAAACGCTGTTTTGCAGACAAAACTTTTTCGCTCTGTCTTCGGGAGTGCGAAGAAAAAGCGATTTCATTGCTTACACTTAATTAAGATAAACATTCGATCACAACAGTAATGGAAGTGATTGTCATCTCTGATAAAAATGATTGACTAATAATCTAATAATTGTTGTCAAACCTATGGAACAGAGATTGAAGTCAAACCGAGTCATTCAATAATTTATAGAAAGAAGAAATTAAGTATAAAGTGATGTCTCGACAGAATATTCTGTAAGCCATAATTTAGCCAATGATTTAGTGTAGGCCAGGAAAGCGAAAGTGTAATTATTTGATCATGATAGATTGGCCAACATGTTTTGTTAACTAGATTATTGTCGAACAATAAATTAATTGACGCCAAATCTGGTCGAAAACGAATTGTGAGTACATTTGCGAGCCTTAGCTTCCAATGTAAACACTGTTCAGCCCTTTGTCCGAAGCGAATGCGATCGCAATTGTCGGCCGATTCGTGATCGCAATCATAATTAGTGTTTCCCTTAACTGACAACAAATGTTTTGCTTCGGCATTCCATTCGTGTCTGTGTTGTGAATTGAAAATATATCCGTTTTAAGTGAGTTCTGTGACTGAAATCACGCTATAATACAATTTAAAATCAATTATTATAATAGATTTTGTGTCACATTCGGACCAAACTATTAGTTTATCGCCAAATCTGCCCTCAATTTCGTTCGACAAGAGCTCTGTTTTGCCATTAATTAATAGCATTCAAATGTTAATTAAGATAAATTCTCGACCAAGATAATTTTCGGTTTTCATCTAATCTAATTACGGTTGGCATGCACAGCAAATTAGCACTTTTGCATTCGCCAATTCCCTCGCTCAATGTTCGCCAGAGGGACGGACACCAAATGTCATATGAATATTAGTGTTCGAAAGCTAGGCCCGGAGTGGCTGTCCATTGCCTGTGCCGTCAGAAGTCGTGCCGATGTCTGGCTTTTCATTAATCTCTATTGTTTTTATTCATTGAATCGATACAATAAAGCGAAAGCCAAGTACTGTGCCGTCACTGTTAAGGCAGTGACGACTGGCTGATACTAACCGAGGACCAGATACTTGCGTTGTGTCGGCTCGTATTGAGGCCACATCACAGACTCGAATCTGCCTTTAGTTCTGTCGACAGCCGAATCCAATTCTGTGGGCCATAGGTTCGGATCACTAATAATAATAAAGAGAAAAAGAGTATTTGAGACCAAAAGCTTTTATACGGCGCTTCACAATTAGATGCTCTGCTCAATGGCAGCCGAGATGATTGGGTTCGCACCTAATGTACACATAGGATCGGGATTATTGCTATCGGTCTACAGTCGAACCGCTCTTTGTTTTCGCACAGAACGGCCGCCGTTTCAATCAAATTGAATGAAACAACTGGTCAAACACCCAGACATACATCGACTTTGAGTGAAATACAATCAAAGAAATTGTTTTCTCTTTTTGTTCAGATTTTTTGTTTTCATACGGATTTACTGTCCGAATGAATATCTATTGACTAATAGTGAAGCAAATGATAGCAAAACATCAAAATAACTGATCGCTCGACTCAACAGCCATTCAATGGGAATAACTTGCGATCGGGTTTGCGATCGACTCGGGAATTGACAATAAGATACAAGGGTTGAGGTCTCATAAACGCAGCGATTGCATAGATCACCAAGCTCTTATTGCAAACAGTATATTGCTATTGAATCAACAAAAAAGTTCAACAGATATTGACCTCAATATGATCAAGCTAAATTATCATTTACTAAATAGAGTGCGACACTACTCTTAACTTTAATTTCCGATTAGCCGGACAATTAAATTAGGTTAGAAGTGAGACGATGAGTGCAATTATCAGATTAAATCTGCTGACATTTGGAGGCATAGCCGGGTTGTCTGGTCAGCGCAAATAGCTCTTGGCTGCAGAGCTTGGCTTCACTCAACTGTTTGGAGTGTCTGAGAGAAAGGCAAATGTGATTCAAAATGTGTATAATTGTGATGATTATTGTTGTCAGAGTCAATCAGTTGTGTTGCGTTGCAGGGCTGGACATCTTCGGCCCTGTTATCCATCAGCAGCTGCTTTGGCGTAACCTCTAATTCATTAGATTTTCTCAGTTGTTCGCAGACAGAGAGCAATAGATCTGAGACTGCAATCAATTTTGTTTCACTTTTCTCTTCACGACTGACACATGTTTTTTTCGTTTGCAGTGTTGGCTCGAAATTCATTACGGGATCGGTTCGGACGCTCAGCGACACAATCAATGGGTCGCCGATTGTTAGGCAAAGACTTTAATTATTGGATTAGAGGACAAACAAAAACAGTTATTCCCATTGAGACCAAAGTTTTGGCCGACTTTTGGCCAAAAGTTTGTATCAAAATATTTATTAATAATCGATACGAACGGAAAGCGAAAGTCAATTAAAAGTTTTGAAGGCAGAGCGTTGGGATCAGAACTAACCCATATTTGACAAAATTGATCCAATAAGCCATCAGTCCCTCGGAAAGACTTATCTCAGCCCTACTGTAGTTCTGTGTGAACTGTGGCATCGATATGCCCGATAAGTGCTGAGCGATGGGAGCGCCGAACATATAGGCCAGCTCTTCGCCGTGGGAACAGCCCAGTCGCTGGTGGAACTTCGAGCCCTCGTCGCTCTGGACAGACGAGTCAAAGACAGATAAGTCTCTATCAAAACTTTGCTCTCGATTTGTTGTATCGGTTCAATACCTGGTGGACGAACACATAGAAGAAGGTCTTCCCTCTGGGCTGAGGTCTGGCGATCGCCGATTGTCTGTGGTATGGCTTTATCGGCAGCAGAGGTCTCGAATGTAAATCACTGGTCTCGATGACCGGTGCGACGACCAGCGCGTCGCTCATTATATCGAGCAGAGAGTCCAATAAATTGATGGGATGTTCCACAGGACGCGTCCAATCCGTGTACTCATTGATCAATGTCAGTAGGATTGCCTGAAATGGAAATGTATAATAAATTAATATATATTAATCTCGATTTCATCGAAGGGCCGGCTCTGGACGTCGGCCTCGCAGTCAGTCGAAGAGAGACTCGTTTGGAGTACTCTCGCGAAGACATGTTTGTGATGTGTCTCAAAGCGATGGCACACTTGACCGCTAACTAAAGGCTTGTGTCGACCGAAACACTCGATTATTGGGAATATGAGAGCAAAATATTGGCGAATATTGGAGTAATTATCGATATATGACTTGCGGTCAGTCGTGTCGAGAGAAGGGATGGCTGTGATTGGGCCAAGATTGAGATGGCGATCGCGAATGAGAAAGAATGAGATTGGCCAATTTATTTGTGCTCTCATCTGATGCTCGTTTGGTACGGCATTAGTCGGCAAACAATTATTTTGGACTTAATATGAAATCAATGAAAGTTTTAACGAAATAATCGCTTCAATTATCAAAACCATTAGAAGAGAAACAAAAGGCAATCAAAAAGAGTCGACGATTCGGACCTAAAAATATCGCAATTATCTCAATGTAGTTATCCGTTCATACACTCCGATGAATGCAATCATTGAAAACAAATATAAATAAAAATAACGAATATATGGAAGCAATGGTCGGAATGACAAAGGATTCGGAGAGAGAGAGAGAGAGAGAGAGAGAGAGAGAGAGAGAGAGAGAGAGAGAGAGAGAGCCGAGTCTTAGTGCGAATGACTGTCTATTGTGTATAAGTCTGAGCGTTGTTAGCGATGAGGACTCGCATCCGTCAGACTAATGATCCGAGTCATACATATTCACATCAATTTCCTAAGCATTACAACAAACCATTTCTCTATTATTCCTATTTAATGAATAAAAAGCGATCGTTTGCCAACTTTTTGCCTCTAATAAGTGCAGAAATAGTTCTTTCCTTTTGTTCGCACCGATTGTCTAATCGATGGACAGAAAAAGGAATTTTATCACAAACTTGGGGTCAATTGTGAGCTCCAATCCAATTAATCACTGCTCGTAAATGTCCTCTTTTTGGCTCCTAATTTGAATTTATTGAATATTCATAAAACACTTTCATTCGTTGGCCGACAATATTATATATGATTCATGCGATTCAGAGAATATAACTGACACTTAATAATTATGGTGTCAATCAATGCTAATTAGCCGCACAAATCGCTCCGATTGCCAGACAGAGCCCCCGAACCAATCTTGGCCAACATCGCCGAACACCCGATCGATACTTGGTGTACATCCCTGATCATTATGCCATGAATAGACAACTTTTTGTTCGTAGAAAATATAAATATATAATATATGAATCAATTATTCTTTTGGTTTGACTTAAAAGACGATATTTTTATGACTCGTTTCTCTATTGTTGTGAAGACTTAGTCATTAAATTAAATGTTAAGTAAATATCGTATAATTTATTAGTCTATAGACGAAAATTAATTTTGAATAATTTTGATTAATTTTAATCAAGCAATTTATTGCAAGTGTTATGAACAGGCGAATGAGCCGTCTCTAATAGCCTGATACTACTTGTCTTGCTAAATTTATTTACTGATCTATAAATTCTGGGCAAAACACTTTCAGAATATTCTTCTAGAAGTATTGGAATATTCTTCTATCGCAGAGTAAACAGAATTTTGCGGTCAATACCTGAACCAGTGATCAATTGTTTGAATGGATTTACGAGAGTATCACAAAATATATTATTTCAGTCAATATTCGACGCGAGAAACGGCTAATGAAAACAAAGTGAGTCTAAAATCCGTGTTTTTGTCGGTCAGTGAAGCAGCGTTTGAGACCATCGGCTGATCAGTAGTGGAGCGGAAGCTGAGGTCAACGTCTCCGACAAACTGGTAATCATAGGCTTTGATGGCAAACGCAGATCAAAGCGTTGATTGACTTAACTCAAACTCGACTCGACTCAACTCGAAGGCGAGTAAACGACTAAATGAAGAGATAATTTGCACTCAACTTAATTAAACTTTTCAAATAGAGTCGACATTTGTTCCAATCGTTTGGCCAAACATTTGCATTAATTATCGACTAAATTGAAAAATTCAATTATTTTAAGGAATTTTCTTGTATTCGCCGAAAAACATTGCAAACAGTTTTGACGAGAAATTCAATTTAAGATCGAACTCTCAGACGGAAAATGAAATTCCAGCGAAAATTTCATAAAAAAATCGGTTCCAATTGAAGACTGTCTCTGACATCAATAATAAATGTCATTTTACGGAGACGTACGACAAAACTTTGCGACCCTTCACTAACTTTTGGCTAAGATTTATAATTCACTTTTTCACTCTACAGTGGCCAATGAGCAAGGTCTACTGCATTTGGCCTTAATTAATGATGATGGCACTTTTGATGTTACATTTTTTTTGCTTCCGATGACACTCTAACAAGCAATTAAGTGTCCACATTAACCAGATTAATTAGTGGGAGGCCAACGACCACCTTGCTCATCAAAATAGAGGCATTAAAAAGAGAATTTTAGCCGAATTAAGATAACATAGCATTTGATGAGTGGAAACGCAATTTAAAAGTTTAAATCTCTCGGAAATTTAAATTTTGAGTTCGAATTAATTGAAATTTATATCTCTTTCACTGAATAAATACAGAATTGAAATAAATTGCAATTTTATTGTTAAACAAGGTTTTGGGTAAATATCGAAAACTGTGAGCACAAAAAAGAGACAATTGCCGTAAATCTCATCCAATTTTGTTGCAAGATAGTTCAATAGAGACGAACTAGCTCGATTCTCGCAAAAATAAGACCTTTCTATTGATCCAATCAATCGAATCAAAACAGAATCACTTCAATTCACTCGATAACAGGATAATTCTGCGATCGTTTTGAAATCCCATTTTGAAATTCGTAGATCGAGCAAGATTCAATTCAATTTGACGCTAGCAAAACAGTAATAAGTTATTACTAATAACCCTTTGGTCGACTTGTTTTAAGTATAAAATCGATTTTTATTTTTGATGACACGAAGAGAATAAAAGCCAAAACTTATTAAACTTTAAAGGATTATCAGAGAATGAAGAATAAGATAAAGTGCTCGACATTAGGGAAGAGATTAATAATGGCGTTCGAGTGAACAAATTGGAGAGATGTCAGCGAAGAGGCTCTGGGCTGGCAGTGTAGACCCGGATGCGATCGGTTTGTTCAATATTTATCACTCTTTAAATTTTATTTTCCATTAAACTTTTCGTTTTGGTCCCAATAGAGTGACCATCAATGAAGTGATGGATTCGATGACATCAATCAGACGACAAAACGAAAGTTAATTTACCTGTTGATGGAAGTCGAAGAGATTGCGGACCAGAGTTCTTAAGATTCTGTCTCTTCTGATGGTATCGATTCCGTGTCTCTCTTCATGCGAGTTGAAGATCGGCGGCGCTTCCACTCGAGTCACCCCAATCAGTAGGTCCGAGTGATGGGCTAACCGGGAGTTCCTGTGCTCGGTCTCGGTCTGCATGAGAAAGCGGGGCTCAGCCGGCACTACAATGCCGTCGATGATCGGCCCGAACGCCGTCAAGTGGTCGGGCACTGAGTAGTCGACCGCAAAGAGTTGGTCAATGCGTTTGCCGCGCAGACAGTCGACCATCACTGCGTTGTCCTGTGGGGCCGGCGGTGACGGTCAGCACAAAAGAGTAATTACATGTCATATGTCGACAAAGCAATCGATTTAATTAAATGAGATAACAAACGGACAAAAGCGGAGATCGAGTGCCAAACGGCCTCTCATTTGGACACAACTTCTATCGACAAAAGTATTTGCAATTAATTCTAATTAATTGTCAAAAATTGGGCCAAACTTTTCATTGATTGGGACACAAATGGAGTCATTAATAAGCGATTCTCTGATCCGTTTATCAACGATTCGGAGGAAAACATTAATTTTGAGCATCAATTAGTCATTTGTTTTGCGCTGACTTTTGACGGTTCAGAGCCTGATCTCCAATAATACTCTAGTAATTCGTATTTATAACCAATGTTTGCATCGATTCTATTACTCTTGAAATGTCTTAACAATCGTTGGACAGCCTCTCATATATGCTAAGCCTTTCCGACTGTTGGCACCGGCTTTGCAACGTATGAGCGAATTGTTTGACACGACTTGGAAATTGATGGCTCAGAAAGAGGACCGA
>JAQGBE010001362.1:0-11450 GCA_034698225.1 Scheloribates latipes | reverse complement strand
AAAAATGTTTTGAGTAATTCGTTTGTTGGCAAACGATAACAACCATAAGAAGGCTTTTCACTGCCCGTAAGAGTCGTCGTTGTAATGGCTTTCGTTGTTCGCCAAAACCAATTGAAACAAACTCTTTGATCGTCCGATAACTCCGTCGATAAGAGGAAGTCATTCATAGATGAGAGAGAAATCAAATGTCGGCTCAATATTCAGACCTCATGTCTGGCACTACAACGACGACAACACCGATCATAAAAGTGATCACTTTTTTTGGAGTCGACTCGACGTCTGATTAGTCGCCGATCGGAGTCTGTATTAAAGCGTTTGTTTAAATCTGTGGCAAAACATGAGAACAACACTCGGAGTACTACACAAGAGATAGCACTCATCCCTGTCTTCCAAGCGATGCACAAAATTTTGTGCCACAAATAATCGGTTTCTATAGAGATTAAACATAATTGAAAAATCAATACCAAGAATAAGGAAGAGTCGGATACTATTCGACTGTTTTGAGACAACTCGATGTTCTTCGACGACATTATCCAGTTTATAGTCGGCTAATAAAAGCGATATCGAAATACCAGTCAATGCTATTCAATGGAGTCCATCACTGATAAGAAGTTAATGTCTGACTCGTGTCTTAAATGGACTCCAGAGAGACAGCTATGCAGTGGACGGATGGCCAGCACTGGTCGAGACAGTCCTCGGCAGTCGATGCCAAACAAGATATTTATGATTACATCGACTCGTATTCTAAAATTGCATTTTCCTATCGATTCGAATAAATAAATGGAAGATTCGTTTAATTCAATAGAGCGGACACATCGAGCGATAAGCTAAAACAGGAGCAAGGCACATTAGTTCCATGTCCTTGTTGCAAGTTCACATGCTGCCACTCATTACACCATGTCTGTGGACAACCAAGTTATCCAATGAATGTTATTTTTAGCCATAATATTCACTGTTTATTCAGTGAACTCAACTCCGGACCCAAATCCGGGGCATATTCTTCGCGCGCGTCGACACGGCTTTCGTTCGCTGCGACCAATCCATCATAAAAACTGTTTTCCAATGGCTTTTAGGCAAGAAATGTGACACAAGAATAATGATTGCATGAAATTCGACGGGAATTTCTCTCCAAGAAACTAATGTAATCAAGTTTTTATGGTCAGACAAAAAGTTCATTGATAACTCAGACGAATAATAACTAGTCTGTGAGTGGAGTGTCGTTTGAAAGCCCGGTTCGAAAATAAATTGAAAGCAAATCAATATCACTCGGAAAATGAAATACAAAATATAAGTAAAACACATTATTTTAATGAAAATCTATCGCTCGAAACACTATTTATGGCCTCGACTATGATCTGACAGCTTTTTGTTGTTGATTTATCGGACATATTTCGGACATTTTCTTTGTGTCGCCGATCAAAGCCGATATTCGGCTGAAAAACATAGCTATAAATTGTAAAAACAAGACATTAATACGATTTATGGCACAATCGGGACATTTGTTTTGACAATTGTTTTCCTCCCAAAAGTCTAATTGTATTTGACTTTGAGAGTCACACTGTATTTGTGCTGTGCTCTTGTCAATTGTCAAATGCGAGAATGTGTGCTCAGTTGCCTGGTATTTGATTATTGGAAAAGTTCTGTTACGTTCTGTTGAGTAAAGCCGGAAGTTA
This sequence comes from Scheloribates latipes, assembly GCA_034698225.1. Taxonomy (NCBI): domain Eukaryota; kingdom Metazoa; phylum Arthropoda; class Arachnida; order Sarcoptiformes; family Scheloribatidae; genus Scheloribates; species Scheloribates pallidulus. Next base: position 9,777 of record JAQGBE010001362.1, on the reverse strand, counting down.
TTCAAAGAATTTCCAAGTCGTGGTCAGACAGTCGTCCACTCAGTCATCGCCTGATTTTCAATAACCTAACCATAAGTCGAGTCCGAAAGTCACGTAAAGCAGATTTTGAATTGGATTTGCATTTTCTGTGACCCAAAACTTCTATTACAAAACTAGGTTTGTAATGTTTCACCTATTTGAAAATGGTAGGGAAATTTTGGTGAAATTTAGTAAAAAGGTCTATAATATTTTAAATAAGTAAGAATTATTACTTTCCATGCCTTATTCAGGTTCTTTTAATAAAGTCAGCCCTTTTGGGATATAATTTGGAATAATAATGATCAATATTGTAGTCGTATTATACCTACAATATACTCAAACTATCTGAATTATCAAAATAATTTTTGATTTCAAAGTCTAGAAACTGTAGAACACCCACAGAATGGGAATTCAATTTATATTTTTTATTATTTTAATTTAACCCATTTAACGAACACTATTCGTTATATTTCATGTTAAACAGAAGATAATATTAACTCAATTTTGTATTTTTGATGTGATTTTTCATAAAATTTGGTGAATATTTCGTGAAAAGTGACATTTCAGTGAAATGAAAGGCTCACAACCCTATACAGAACACATTCTGCATCTGTGCCGACAGTCTGTGCGCTATAAACACGTATTTTCACATCACTGGCAACCGATAGCGCGACACGTCTTCAGGCAGACGAACCAAATTGAAAATTCTATTCAAGTATTCTTAACATAAATAAAATATAAATTCTTTATAAGAATTTCGGATAAGAATTGAGAAGTAATTACATTGAACTTCAAAGGCGACCGAAACGCCAGACCCGAGTCAGTCGTCTGTCGCTTCGGTGGCGATGTCATTGAATTGCGATCAGTGGCATCACTATAGCACCAATAGATCACCAATAGATCACCATGCACATATTTTCACTTAACATTCGATCAGAGCATCGTTTCGATTGACTCGGTTTATCGCAATGAAACCGATTTCCTCTTAAAATAAAATTTGGTCACAAATTATTTGGAAAATCTTTTTTCAATTTGTTTTATTCATTCGGTTATTCGTTTAGTGTTTCGCAGTAAAGAAGGAATTCGAGAATTTTTTAGTCAAACAATTGACTGAATGACATATTTGTCGGGTTCGCAGACAATTGAAGCACCGGTTCATCGATGGGTAGGATTTGAATAACTAAGGATGAAGACTATGAAACATTACGTAACATTACGTCATTCTCGTCCCTAATTAAGGCCATTGCTATCTTATTCTTGACTTAATTACTGTATTAATGTGCAAGAGTTTGCCGATTAGACCATTATCTCCGCGAACAAACTGATCAGACATTTGGCCACAATTTATGGTAATATTTATTCAGCGAAACTGAATTCTAAATTAATTGTTTCGATCGAAAACTTTTAGATTAATGTCTAAAACATTACGAGTTTTTAATCATTAGACACAACAAAGACCTAAATTAATGGCTTTTTAATGAAAAACAAAACAATTCTTTTAATTTCTTAATAATAGTGAAAACTTTTCTATTTTTAACACAGATTTTCGCTTCGATTCGCTTTGGAAACCAATTGTTCGTTCGGAAGATTAACAACATTTAAGAGGAAATAAAAGTTTTTGACACAAAACTAAACTTTTGTTTCATTTTCTGTTTAAACGAAACACTGTCTCAACGAATCTGTGCCTCAAATAAGGCTTTATTTCTTTGATATTCCAGCAATTTGTTAGAATAATCTGAGGCCCAAAATTAGCATGATCACCTCTGGCTCATGCCAATTGATAAGGAGCATATTAGCATGGCTAATTTATAGCTAGCAAAAGCCAATCAGAGACGAGTTAATAAAAAGCAAATGTCTTTTTGAGTGCAAAGTCTCGACTGACTGTCAATTCAAATAAGAGCTCAAATGGATTCGACACCGAAGTCACTCATCTGGAGATCGAGTGATATTGAAATGCGAGCCAAGAGTGTTGTGCAGACGAGTGGAGTCGAGTGGAGTGAGGCTGTGGTGCAGCAGATGCTGGCCTGGGCTGAGAGGCCAGACATCGCACATGACATCACTCGGAGAGCATCGCTAATAAGGCGAACAGACATAACACTCATATTATGAACACATCTCTCACACACTTTTCAGATGCAGTCAAACCAATACTAAAACTCTTTCTCCATATTCTTCGGGCCATCACTGGCTTTAAAAATTAATTTCTAGAATCCATTCAAATATCAGATCCGGAGCTCAATATCGCAGACAGAATAGACGGTTCGGCGCATCACTGCTATTCTCTCCTCTCCTCTACTCTATTGACAAATCTATTTTAGAAAAATTCATTAAAGCACTCAATGTATGAATGATATGATGTGTCACTGAAATACAAATTATCTCAAAATTGAGTTTTAAATTATATATTCGCACAAAGTATTAGCACTTTTGAACATCAAATGCATTAAAAATGTTATAAATTAGATGTTATATCAGTTGATTGCGAGCGCAATGTTTGCACAACCAGTTCGACGAACAAATATTTATCTGAAATATCGTTGGCCGATAAAAAGTGGTAGAAATTTCGAGAAAAATATATTATTTTCAGTCGTTTTTGAATTGTTTTTGTTATTCGTATGCAAAGGAATCTCAAAAGTGTTTCATATCATAGACTGAAAATAGATTATTGTATTAAAAGATTGATTCGAATCTTTAACTGTAATTTAAAATCAATGTCAATTCAAATATAATAAAATTAATCTTGTTAACGTTACAAATGAAGACTTCCATGATCAGAAAATCAATAATCAGAAACCTAGAGTCTTTAATTCAATTATCTAGCTCCTAAACCAAGTGGACATCGAGTGAACCTTTGTCAGCTCCAAAGTGAACAATGCAATTTATCTTGGTGAAGTTATATATCTGGCAATACGACTATTAATGGTGAAAATCTAATCTAATCGAGCAATTGATCAAAATTATGTTGAATGCGCTTAACGTTTATTCGACGGAACGGTTCAGTCAGTCAACTATTGAGGACATAATCCTAGAGCTTATCCTAATTGCGATGCATTTGGTTTGCATTTATAACTATTACTTAAATCAGAGTCCAATCGCATCCAGGATTGAATGGGAAGACGACGTCAGATATCTGTCTGTTTCAAGACTAATGGTGACTAATGGAAGCGCTGATGAGTCGGAGCCGAAGAAGAAGTTCTGTAATCTTTATTTCAGTTACTCTTTTGTATTGTTTTGTTGGACATAATTAAGTTCGAAGATTATCTTATTTACTCTGTTCTTGTGGTCAGACATTTAGAGACATCTCCGATAGTAATAGGATTTCTGGTCAACACTTCCGGAAGCGGCGGAAGACAAGAAATTTGATAATAAATATAAAAGGCTTTTCAGATATGGCTCTAAATTGAGAAACAGATTCCAACGCTTTGGCTAAAAGAACTACTTCTGCGATAGTCTTGTTTGCTTCGGTCAACCCATTGGATCACTCGATTGGCTCCAGACCTGAACACTCGGTCAGACTAGAGGACAGGCATTTGCATTTGTGACGGGTATTGGATTGAGTTGTGGGGAGAGTGAGAGGGCTTTGAGGAGAGAGAAGCAAATTAAATCATCGATGGATTGTCGGATGTCTTGTGTGGACAGCGATTGAGGACATATGCAGTTGTGGATAGTTGTGGACAGCGATTGATTCGCCACTCGTGGCCACTGTCACTGCCATTAGCAGCGAATCGGATATTAGCGAAGAAGACATTAAAATATTATTGCGCTTTGAGTTGGATTCGAGTCTCGAGTTGAGTATCGATACGACAATGAGATTCATAAGCGAATGATTGCATTATTTAGTAATGCAATTATGGCATCCCTTTTGCCAGCGATTTGTTGAGTGACGCCAATAGCGGACGTCATCCGTAGTGATGCTCTCCGCACAGCACACCATCCATGAGCTCATCCACAGTGAGCTCTGAGACCAGAGGAAAACAAACTTTTTTCTTTGCTCACAGTTTTCCAGTCATTCCAACAGACTTTGTGATCGATAGAGCTCTGGAATGCCATAAAAGGAGTGAATCGATTGCCAGAACAGCTCTCGATTGCTATGAACTATGAATTTGACATAATTTATAATCTCATTCACCGCCGGACTCAATGACAACCGCGAGGACAGTGAATGGCCAACGAATGGCCGACCAATAGCCGGGCAAATGGTCGCCAATCGATGTGTTCGAGCAGTGAACAACATATTGAATGACATTCTGTAGGCAAATGACAAACAATTTTGAGCAGAATTTGAGTCAATTATTTTGAAGCAGAATGAAAAACAAAACTTCGCATTCGAGTTGAACAGACATTAAGGAGATGGCAGGCGGGCAATGAGCAAGATTAATTGACATGATAAATCAACATATTTATGCCGTTCAAGTGTTAATAATCAATGAGAAGGGTATGTCTTAGAGTGTAAAACTCATTGCAACACATCTTCTCATTTAATATTCGGAAACAGAGATACGGCGAGCAGTAGGGGAGAGAGAGAGAGAGAGAGAGAGAGAGAGAGAGAGAGAGAGAGAGAGAGAGAGAGAGAGAGAGAGAGAGACGGGGAAAACCTGGCGGAACTTTGACCAGGGATTACCATAATTAATTATCTCATTTGTCACATGGAATCCAATTTTTGCTAATCTCGACTAAATAGTGAAAAAATTATTCTGAGCCAAAATTAATTACAATGCTTAGTGAAACAGAATGAGCACAAGCATTACAGTAACATGCTAATTACACAGTGTCTAGCAAGAGCCAATTTGCATTTGGTCAGGACCAGTGCAGTCAAATGGCAAGACATGACCAGGCTGGTGATCATGGTCATGTTGTGTGTGTGCTGCTCGAGTGCCAGATGGCTCTGCACTGCGGCAAAGCGTGATTCCGGGCGAATGAATTTGCTGGTTGACTGTCGAGTATATGTCCGACAGTGTGTCTGTGGACTAATCCGGTGATCAGAAATCGATTATTCATGTATTGAAATCAAAATAAATATAATTTTAATTTTGCATACATTTTTAGGCCAACCGTTGAGCGCATTGTAATTCAAAAATCATAAGCCATTTATGTATTATTCATTGGTGAGTCGCGCCTCGACTCTCCATATCTACATAAGAAAATTCGTCTCAAGTATTGGGTTTCAACAGAATTTTTCCGCTGAATTGTTATACATATTCCGTTGACTCGGATTCTGAAGTTTGACGGAATTCAATACATTTTTTTGCTTAGGCTTTGCCTTTCGTTTGTGATATGAAACACATCTGAACGCTATTATAACGCGTTTTATGGATTGTAAGGAAATTTGAGGCAAAGATTCGCCGAATCGCTGTTCGCCTCAACGGGCTATCAATTGCTGGCGAACACTGACCTCCGATGTGACCTTTGCTTGTCTTTCGCTGCAATACATGTCACTTATTCAGTTGCATGGCTTACTATTTAGGTTGTTCTTGGTGTTAGACCAATGAGTGGGTAGGGCTCGGCCATTTAAACCAATGAATATAGCTTGGTAATAGGAATGCCAAAAAACAAAAGCCAGAAATTTTGAAAGTTTTGAGGTAATTGTTAGTCTGAAAGGGCACTTAAAAGTGCAAATAACAAGACAATGGTAGAGAGAGCATGGTCACAACAGGATGATTAGAAATGGAATTTTAATTAATGTGGCTTTTATTTTATAACAGCACATATTGCTTGTGGTGTTACGGAATTAATTAATTCGTTTAATTTATTTTGAGTAAAGTAAAAAGTTTTAATAAATAGATAGAATGCTGATAATCTATCAAGATTGATATCTATATGGCAGCTCGAGCTCGATATGGCCATACCATATGATGGTAATCAGAACATATGCCTGGCTAACTGATGGCATGAATGCCATTAGAATTGGAAATTGTTCTGATGCAATCATCATTTGAGCATGGTATGTGCACTGTTTGTTTTTTTGCTCGTTTAATCGGAAATTATGGCTCATTTAACGTATGGTCATTAGACGAGTCGAGAGAATGACTCTGTTTGTGCTCCAATAGGACACTCCAATAGGCACACCTTGTTTAGCAAAACAATCGCAGCGCTCATTCATATGCAGAACAAAACGTGAAATCGTTTACAAATAATATTTGAATTAAATGAATAAAAGTGTGAAACCGATTAGCGGTGCCGACAGAGAGTGGACTGTCGAGTGTCGGTGCCATCACTAATGACACTCCCGAATGGAAGTGTTTGTGAATATCGGCCGATATCTGAGCGCAAGAATAGGTTTGTGCGAACGGGAAGAGAGGCAGAGATAGGGCAGAGAGTTGACAATAAAAGGTCATTTGGGACACATTCTGACGGCCGATGCGAACGAATTCGGGCCAAACATAAAACATAATTTGTGAGCTCTGCTAATAAATACCAGTGCTTTGGCTGTCCTTTTGGGAAATATATATTCAAGTGAGTAAAGGGTGTAATTAAGTAGAGTGTCTTTCATTGCCTGGTCATCAATACCATTATAACTGTTAATGCTTTTGGACAATGACTGCCAACAAAATTAATTTTTCTCCAATCGATACCATTATGGCTAATATGGACTCTGAGAGAGGCTCATGAACTGGCGAACAATTGCTTGGGTATTCTTCCTTGTTCCACTTCCTTATCGTTCGATAACTAGCACCAAGAGCATCGTACGAGAATAGTATTATCATAATCACAGACGTCACTATGACCTAACTAGAACTGACGACGTCTGGACCACTCGACAAAATGATAATCAATATGAAGAGCATTCGTGAGAAACATTTCCGGAAACTTGCGTTGGGCTCAACTCATCGGAGCACTGATTATGCACTCCTTCTGTGCGTCCGTTTGGGGCACTAATACTACTAATTATTTAGTGAACTAAAAGTGGAAATCAATACAACATTTATCACTCGGCGTCTCATTTCAATTGATTTACTCATTGTTTGCTTCACAACATTATATCGATTATTAATGAACACAATTAATGCGTTATTATTATTAGCCATCATTGAATCGGAGGTCTGTTTATCGGCGACAGAATACAAAAAGCTTTGTTTTATTGGCCGAACGAATGAAATAGTATTTGATATTCAAAGAAAAATACATTTTTCGCTTCTCCTTTGAATTATAGTCTGTTTTCCATAAAGGTTTGCAAAAAAGGAAATTTGATTCTTTGCTCTAAACATAGTTTCTTATAGAAAAAATGTCTCAATTTTTCATAACTTTGCATAATTTATTGATTTAAACGCAAAGACGGGCCGCCAATGGATGCCTGGGTTATAACTAGCAAAAGAGTAGGTCCGCAGTCAATCATCGTGTCCGAGACGATGGCCTCGACCAAAATGTCTATCTCAATATTTCATGCCAACTGGCAGTCGACCGCAACCAACTCGATACGACATTTGGCTATAGTTGACCATGATCAACTGGCCACAATCTAGATTAGCTATCATATGATCTTGGTGTAGTTCAATCGTCATCTTGGTGTTTTCCACCAGTGATAGTAAATAACATTTGAATAAAATTTCTAAATCAAAGACTTTTATACAAATGAGATATATTATATATAATATAAATGCGAATTTGAGCTTGTTTATGTGTGGGTTGGATGGCTTTTAACCAAGAGTGATGAACATTAACTGATCGGCTAAATAAGCTAATCAAGTTGATTTCAATTTATCTAATGACCAGTGCATCGGTCGGTCCCACTCTCTGTGCAGCATCTGATCGATCGACCGGTCGGACAGATGACCAAATTAGCTAATCTAAGTCTAGCAATGATCATGATCATTTATATTGTATGCTCAATACAATAGAGTCCGACGATTGAAATCTCAAAATTAAGTGTCGCCTCATATTTCATGGAATGAAAAAGTGATGCGATTTTTGCAATTTCCAACTCAACCCAGACTTAAGTCAATATTGATTTTTAAAAAGTTTTGGCCATTTTTTAAGCAGACGTGCGCTAACTTGTGCTCAAATGGACAGACATATCAACAGAAGAAAAAAAATTGTTTCTTATTATCCGATTCTGGATCCCAAATAAATACCCCGTCCGTTGGCATGTCATCAATGGTGACGTCAAGCAAACACTGGTCTCAGCCATCAGTAATAGCATCAGAGATGCAAAACGAGATGCCGTTTGGAAGTCGAGAAGTAGTGGACAGTTGTGCACACAGTCTGATAGCCGGTCGTCAACACTATCAGCGAATATAAGCTCTGATTTTATTTACGATAGGCTTTTGAGAAAATATATATTCAGTCTATCATCGGAAGGAGTCATCACATTTGGAACATCACATTTGGACCACGAGTTTTGAATTCGTTTCGACAGAGAAAAAAATCTAATATTAAAAAAGCAAAATATTCCACGAAATTCGGTTCGGTTCGCAAAAATATTTACCGAGGAATGGAATATTCCAAACAAACCACTCGTCTAATGAAACAGCGATTCGAGTGCACAACAAATCGGTTAATTAGCAGACAATTTGGTATTTGGTCAACAGTTATCTGATCACTGTTTGTGATGTCATCGGCGCATCAAATATGGATGAACCACAAAGTTAACTAGCTAACTTAATAAGGCGAAGAGACAAGAATTTTCATTTCTTAATTACAAACACGAGTCGAGTCGAGCACTACTCGTAAGAGCACTGACTCTAAGCCTCAGCGCAAATAAATAATTCAGTCGCCAGTCGGCCAACAAAAGTCGCGTTGAGACGAACCGTCTCTTTCTGTTTGGGCTAATCCTCCGCTCGACTCACAGCAAGAGTCAACAAATTTAATTAACAAACAATTGGTTTGAATAAACAAATGAGACATTTATTTCAGTTGTGAAACAAGAATTGATTTGTTTTTTCAAAGGGTTCGCCGAATAAATTCTCATCACTTCTCGATTGGAGGCATTGATTCGTCGATTCTCTGATCAAAGAATAACATTTTAGTGAAGAGATTCACGAATTGATAGCAATTTGTTTTTTTCTTCTACTTAACGTTCGGCTGAAGAGAATCGCTGTTACGATACGACCGATAGACCCGAACGATACGATTGGCGTCACTAATAGTGATTTATCACTTCCTGGCCATAGAATCGGCCGTCAGATTGATCTTGCTTATCGTCAGCACATTGTAACTAAATTATTAGCATGCAACATGACCTTAACTAAGGTAGCTGGTGTAATTAATCATATTGCGAAACGATCGGCCTTCAATCATCCTAAACTAATTACAAACTAGCTAGCTACAAAAAAGGCCAATTGCGAAAGTCAATAGTTGCTTAACCTGCCGGTCGATGGCCAAAAAAATCCTGGTAGAGGAGAATCTGCTGAACTGTGAATACAATTTTCAAGGAAAAAATCCTTTCCTTCGGTTCCTTCTGGTAGTTCCCGACTCTCCGGGGTATACAACGAAAAAAATATGGAGTCGAGTTGTCCGCACAGGCCTTGCAAACAGTTTTATCAGAACTCACTTAAATAATGTCCGCTCTGTTAACGAAGAAGGATTGAAAGATCATCAGAGATTTGGTGAAGACATCCGCACTGTCTGTCTGTCCGCTCAGTGTTCAGACCTCTCGGACAATACAAACACATCATTAGCAACGAGACAACGACTCTGTTGGGCATATAATTTGAATCTGGCTATTAATTTAGGCGCCAGGCAAACCATATACTGTCGAACCTCCGAGATGTAAACCTCCCAATTGTGAAAACCTCCTAATTGTGTACAGAATTCGAGCACTTG
>JAQGBE010001361.1:0-11452 GCA_034698225.1 Scheloribates latipes | reverse complement strand
ACAGTAAAGGACAGTAAAGGCCACTAAAAGCTTAACTTTATTACGAGTCGGTCTCCGACTCAATCATCATCTGCTAAACAATCAAATTCATTATGATTTCAACAAATGCGAGAATTAAATAAACATTTTCATTACAAAAAGTGCCCAAAAAGTAAAAAGAAGATATTTATTACCCTCGTTTGCATCATATTAATAATGGATAAGAATTTTGTGGATCTGGTCTTCGCTCAAACGGATTGTAAAACGAATTAAAACAAAATTCTCGTCTCATAACGATGTCCTGTGGTTTGAATTATTTAGCGATTATCACAATTTTGGTTAATATTAATAAAGAGAAGTCATTAACAATTCTATGATTGCATTGATTGCATATTTAGCACAATAATTGAATACAAAAGGAATTTTGACGGAATATGTCTTAAGGAACCGAAATGTGAGGTCAGTCTGACTGACGAGAAATTATTGATCTCATGGGAAGTCACGATTCAATGCATTTGATTCGACCAATAAATCACTTGATTTTCGTCTAATGGCCAATAAAGTCGGAAATAACACAATTAGATGACAACAGATGACAATAGAGGGACACCAGAGACGACATTCATTTGCAAGTTTGCTAATTATCGATGCAATGACTGATGCATATTATAAGTGACACAATTCTGTTCACAGAATATCAGTTTGTGTGGCACCAGTGCGTGGCCTGACCTGGACTCTGTGCTCCGTCAACGAGGTACGTGCACTATCAAGGCAAATTGAACTAATCAAGTGCTTGCAATTTACAGGTCTGGCAGTTATGTTGCGTTAATCCTGTGCTCAATATTGTTGCGATTGGAGTGGAATATGTATTGAAGTTGTTTACGGCATGAGTGCAGCCAATGCAAGCAATACAGCCATAATATAGCCATAATAACTCATCAATCGAGTGATCACTGATCGAGTTGACCGACAGGCAGAGCAACGCTGGCTATGAAGATGTCATTTGAAGGCGCAATTGTCTGATAATGGCTTTGGCCATCACTTGCCATCACTTGCCATCACTTGCACATAAACTAAGTCACAGTAAGTCATCCTAATGTCTGTGCCGTTGTTTGTTATGACTTTAATGAAATATTATTCGTTTCGTTCGATAGATCGAGAGATTCACATATTTTATTAACAATAGAGAGTGAGCTCACAATTGGCTCTTTTGTCGGAGAGAGACAGCGAGAGAGCTATATCTCACTCTCGCTTCGATAAATATGGATATCTGGCGGAGAATGGATACCCCGATAATGCCGTCCAATGGTTTGCTCACTAATATTTGTATTATTAATCTTCTCCACTACTCATACCACTTATGAATATTTAGATTTACTGCCGTCACTGCCGTTCGCCTCTTTGCACAACTCCGGGCCAACTCATTGTCGTTGCGATCGTCCCCATTGTCCCCGAACTGTGTGCCGATGCCAACGATGGGAAACTCGCCCGACGGTCAGTCCTGTCAGCCATTTGTCTAATTATGTCTCGTCTCATATGCAAACTCTATTACTGGCATAGATCACGCGAAGATAGCAAGAACATTGCACCACATTGAGCTAACACTGGCAGCAGAAAGGTGCATGTTCAACTCGGTAAGTGCACAGAACACCTGCCTTTTATAACTATCAATTGGCGATCAAATTATTAGAATTCTATCGAACGGCTAATTATGAAAAAGTGGTTTTGATGTAAAATATTTTCGTGTTTTTCTATAAAGCATTTAACGAATAAGAGAAAGAGAATTATTTACGGCGCGAGTGAGAGCCAGCTAAACAAGAGTATTGAGTATTGCATTGCAACGGCACTATCCTATTGTGGGTCTGGTGTGGTGTGCGGTGCGCTTGCACTGTTTGGGGGCCGAAACGAACGCCAAAATGATTGATTACAGTGTTGTATGGCTTGGCTTTGCTCTTGGCTTTGCTTTTGCACCAAAATGGAGATCTGAGAGTGACTTCTCTTCGACCAGATCTCTCTCACAAGTGATATCACAGCAATAGAAGAGCTCGAAGAAGCCATTGGTGTGTCAGTGGCTGTGGCCGAGAGAAGACACTGTTGCCAAGTGTGCCAAACAGATCGCATTGCATTGCATTCAATCGAATTGAACCAATTGTACCAGTATATCAATATATCAATATATGTTTATCAATGTTGTGGAACAGTTCCTTGCTTGTGTGCCATCGCTGACCATTTGAACCGCTGATTGGCGCCAAAATCGACTCGATCTGATTGACCAGGTATGTCAGATCAATTAATTATGTCAATTACCGTATGGGACAGGTCTACGGTCTATGGTATGCTCGGGCAGACAAATGATGCCGAGTGTGGTCGATGTCAGGCATATAACACTAAAATGTGATGTTTATGAGCACTAGAATTGAGTTATTGTACGACCGACTCGAGGCTCGACTACCACTCGGCCTCTCATTTGTGCGTTTGGTTCGGCACTCGATTGCATTAACGCTCGCTATAACCATAAGAATAATAATTCTTAGTTCGTAGACATCTATTTAAGAGACATAATGGTTGCCAAACACTGACTACTGATTATGAATTTTAGGCAAACAGTGTATAAATTGTTTGCGAGGTAAGTCTAATGGCCTAATAAGAGTTACGGGACAGTTAGACACAGTTTGTGACAGCAGTCGTAAAAGTCGTATCAGAGAAGAGACAGAGAGACAGAGTCAGACTCAGTCGCACACAGTCTGACTGTGTCTGGAGAGGGGCTCCCAATCACTTCTGGCCGGCCATTAGAGCCACCAATAACACCATAAACACCCCTAACAAGCCATAAACGTGCAATAAATTGCATCACTTGGTACTGCTTTTTTACCCCGTTATAAAACACTAACTTTTATATAATGTAATTGTAATTACAGGTCGTAAAAGAGTGCAGTGACTGACCCACTGAACAATGTTTTAAATGTTTTTTGAATTCTTGTTTGCAATAAAGTAAGGCATAACAGCACAGCATAACAGTCGCCGAAGCCATACAAAGAGCTCCTCTTTTCGCTTTGGCTTCGTTTGTCGATCGGCTTATATGACACTTTGCACTCAACCACTCGGTCTACCTCTCGGCCAGTCCTGTCCTGTCCTGTCCCGTACTGTCCTCGCACTTCACTCACTCCTGACTCGAGTCTCATCGGCAAACCACTGGCTTTCGTAATCGGTTGCCGTTTGTCGTGATTTACCTGTTTGTTATCAAATTGTGAATTTTGATTGAGACCCAAGTGGTTGAGGCCTTACCAGAAATGGATGTGAGGCTGAGTTATAGAGCGAGTCTGAGGCCCGAGTGGTCAGAGTGTGTGCCAATTAATGTGAAGCCTCCCTAAGGTTAAGGATATTTCCATAAGTTATTGGAATAGCCGTCGACTTCTCACATAATGGGTAAGCAATTGAGTCACGGGTTTGGCTCACAATTTCAAAATTATAGCCCAACTTATGGCCATAACTCTGATGTCTTAACTTTCGCTTCAATGTTACGATTTTGATAGTTAACTAACCTTTAATGAAGTGGGAGTTGTTGTCGGTGTTATCGGTCGGCTTAATACTGAATTATATATATGACGACCGGCGCTAAGCCTCTAATTAATACCAATCTATTCATCGAAACTCTTGGATAACTCGTTTTCGTCAATCAGTTCGCTAATCGTTACTCTTTGTCTCCATTCTAATGTAATGCCGAAAGAATTTAGTTTTTTCTCTCAATTTCGGGGAATCAGAGGAATTTTTCTTTTCGTTTCTCCAGATTTAAAATATAAATACGAAAGCAATTGAATGTTGAATCGGAATGAGTGGCGCGTATAGTGATTGGATAGAGTGCTAGCCGTGAGCCAAGCATAGTGAGTGGCATAATTGATCTAGCTGACTGTTTTGGTGCTGACTGTGCTGGTGCTGGCAGTGCTGCTCCCGTCGAGTGATTCGTCGGTTTAATTCATTTGCATTTGCAATCTCGGATCTAACCCTAACGCCGTCGGTGTTAATAACGTTTCTCTGGCTCTGCTATGATTGATATGGATATGGCCTGACTTATAGGGCCAGCGCTTCACCGCTCGCTCCGTCGCTGCCATTCCTCCACTTAAGAGGATATGTCACACAAAATGAATCACAATTTTTTTGATAGCAAAACCGGTCCCACTATGCTCTTGGAAATTTTTGCAAAGCTCAGGCACTCTCTTTATTTTTTGCAATTTCTTTCTTAGCGATAAATATATAATTATTCGCTCACTTCTCTCTCTTCTCTCTCTATTTCTTTCTTTCCTCTCATTCTTCAGCCATTTTTATCAGTTCTTGGTTTTGTGATATCGACTGCAAAACATTTTTCATTCCGCGTCTGAGTCTCTGGGATCCAGTTTGTCGATAGTCGAGACACAAGCGGACAATTCATCTTAGAATTGAAACATTTTTCACTATAAGTGCTCATTTGATAGTTAAATCTATTCGTCGCCAATCGTCCCGATCGTGAAAAATATGTTTATTTGTTGTTTGTCTTGAGAGTCGGACACAACTTATTGGTTCGGTTCGGGTGAGTGTACACTACTCTCGATATAGAGCTAACTTTGAGCTAATGTTTGGTAACACCACTGCCATAACACTCTCTGCCCAATGCAATGCCATAACACACACTCGCCTTCGCTACCACTTCAGTCCAAATCACATTTTTGGCCGTTTTGTTGAAAGATATTGTTTTGCTTAGTCTTCGGGAGCAAACACTCAAAACCTTATTATTGTAAATATATAATTATGGAGAGACTCGGAGAGAGAGAGAGAGAGAGAGAGAGAGAGAGAGAGAGAGAGAGAGAGAGAGAGAGAGAGAGAGACGACTTAATTGATTACATGTCTGTTGAAATGTCATTGGATTTAATCGAGTGAAGCAAACATTCGGAAAAATGAATACTTTGTTTGGCATTGTATTGAAGGCAAGCGCTTCCAAAAGAGACCAAAATTTACATTTTCGGTGAGAAAATGACAAATCAGTCGTTTGAATGAGTGGTGGAATCGATCGATGAATTATAACATTATATCACTTTTCTTAATATAAACTAACATTTTATATGACTTTTATTTTTGTCGTAAATTTTAATTTTATTATTTGATTACACTTTTCTCCGGTCATAAAATAATTTCTCTTATGATTGAATGAATGTCTCTTTAATTTTGAAATTTATTTTAATTATGGTTTAAAATTTTATTTGTTTTTTATGGCTCAATGTTTAATATAACATATAAGTAGTAACTGGTTTATTTACTCCTGGTATGAATGAATCGCTCGACTAATGTATTCACAAATCAATAGCATTTGATTTTATGACAAATATATATCTTTCGCCAAATGTCATAAAAATAAGACACCATTGAAAACATTGAAAAGAGTTGTGTTTGTGATAACTCATCTCAATAGATACAACAAACTCACTCATTATTTCCACTAGACAATCGCTAAACATTATCTTGTTTCCTTCTTGCCGAACAGTCTCTGCTTTAATGGATTGCTCAAACGATCTTGCTCATGTTCTCTCCTCTTTCATTGAGTGCTTCAGTTTATTTTTATTGGCAAACAAACAAACAAAATTAATCCAGCACATATCATCTTGATTGTTTATTTGAAAACATCAATTCAGTTGAGCAAAATCTCTCCACTCTTATTGTTCCCATAATATTCGCTTATATTTCGCTCCTTTTTAACTCCCATTTCATCTGATGTGAGGCCAACGCCGCGAATATGGCGGACGACAGACACGAAAATCTCGTGAGAGACTGAATATATTGAGTGTAGGCCTCAGTTGTGCCGCAAATGCTCACAACTCTGTACTTATCTCGTCGTCCAATCGATATCTGCACTGAAATTAATGAATTAAAATGCCATTAAATTAATTACAATAATTATAGTTTCTGTCTCTTCGCGTCTTTGTCCTCGAGTACTGTTCAACAATCAACTTATGCTGATTTCGGACACATTCTCACCGTTTGGTGACAGAGACCGGACATGTCATGTCTGGATTAGTGTCCCATCAAATTGTGCTCACATTGCTGGCCAGTTCTCACCAAAGCGTGTCCATTGATTGCACTCATATTAGATGTTTGTTAATTCCATTTTAACTACTCTTAACATAAATCAGTTATAAATCATCGCTCGTCTCAGTCTTCAGACATTCATTTGTGCCGATCGGCTGAAGACGAGTCGCTTTATTGCGGGTTTAGAGGCCTTTTAATGAGCGATAAAGCGTCCAATCATTGCATTCGCCAAACGATAGCAAACGATTATATATGCAAATAAAAGAGACTTTTTATTTCAAACACTTTTCATTTGATTATTGTATTCGTTGTTTCATTCGATTGTCTCAAAAGCGGTAAATCATTGGAGACTTGTATTTATGACTCAATGACCCGACGATCACATTATCTAAAGTCTGTCTTCTTTGGAGTCATTTATGTGCAAACAATTGTATAATATTTTGTGTCGAATCTGAATCAATGAATGCCTGCAACGAAAGCAATACTCCAATAGAGTTCTGAGCTATTGATCTATTGTTAAGATTTTGTGAAACACTTTTTATTCGGTGCCTCAGAGTTGCGTCCAATCACTCAAACGAATGGTTTTATAGTCCATTCCCAGTGGCATAAACTCGATATCGAGATTTATAGCACGGATAGTATGGGTATTAAGTTTGTGCCCAACGTCTCCATTGATTTATCTGTGGAGCGCTGGTCATAGAGTCATAGAGACTACTGAAGCATAGCATAACTCAATCCATAACTCATAGCTATGTTTCTCAAGTGGATTGTGATCTCGCCATAAATCAGACGATTGACACGAGAACGCCATTTCCATCGAGGATTAGATGGCTTCCAATGATTTATTCGGATCGCATTACTTATTCTCAGCCCTTTCCAGTCCACTCATCCCCTCATCCATGGCTACCAGTACTCGCATCCCTCGCTTGGTTCCCACTTTTTATAACTTTTATTTTATCCCTTCTTTCAGTTTATTTGTAAACTCATATATTCTGTATATAAGGCTTTGTTTTATTAACGAAATGCAAGAATCAAATGAATTGCTGTTTATATAAGCGTTTGGACTGCATTTCAATTGTTTGCGGAGAGCTGTGAGTAAACCAATGGCGAAGTCATGCATTCGTACGGTTCGCGAGTCTAATGTAAACTATTGTAATGTTTTTGCTCTCATTTTATTGCTTTCTGTCTATTATTGCAAACATTGTTTCAATTGAAGCCCAACTCCGACCCAAACGGCGATCAGTCAGAGACAGTCTCGTCGATCGTCTCTGTCTCTGTCTATCTGGAGATGCACTCAGAGGTCGCCACCGCCTCAGTGCCGGTGGTGTGCCGTCCGTTCCACTCCTCTGCCAGTCTCTGGCCTTCCTTCCAGTGCCAGACCTGAGGCCCAAACTCTTCTCCGTTGCATCAGAGCGTCGACTATTCGGTTGGAGTATTGGCTAACAATATATTTGAATTTAAAAGCCATTATTTAGAGACGGAATTAATTTATGAATTTATAATTGAGTCGATTCTATAAATAATAGATTTCTAGCGCCGAGTATTTGCATTGAAATTACCCAAAAATTGATTTCCAAATCTATTTTCCAATGGAGTTGTCCTTAATATACGGACTGCGAGTGTCAACAGTTAACAGTTTCCTCGAATCCAGTGCTGTCCTCACAATTTCGTAAACCAATTAAACTGTCATTTAAGATGGTTTTGATGTCTATTTAATTATGACATTAAATCGACACTAAAGCCAGTGTTGGAGGAAATTATCACAACTTTTTATATCCCATTTTGTCATTTATGGCATTCAAATGACTGCACCTCTAATCCCAAGCACTGATAGCTTTTGGGAAAATAACTTTTTAGCACTAATTTAATTATAATTTACAGTAAACACGAGTCGTTCGGTTGTAAAATATGAGCGAAATATAATAAATTTCGTCGAATATGTTATTTGAAATTTGAAAGAATATTTCGAATGACTTACGACGAGAACCGCAAAAGTGTTTCGCAGATCCAAACATCAATTAAATATGTAATTACTATTTAATGAGTGATTATTTCGTATATCAATTTAATTTATGGCCACATCTCGACGAAGATGTGATCGAATCGGAGCTCCTCTTCACTGCCGGCCCTCGATCTGTGCGCTCGGCTTCTGAGCCAACGCTTCTTCAAAACCATTTCACGATTTTCTCTCTTTTTGTTTGTTTTCATTGAAAAATTCCAATTACGCCGAGAGCGTCGACTTTAATACGACGATTCGCTTGATTATAAATCATAAATGTTCAAGATCAATGCACACGAACGCTCACAATCATTAGAGCTAATTAATGTATTAACGTATAATTAGTGCTAGCTCAATTATAGACATAACTGGTGTGCCGAGTGGCCAAAATGTCCGTTCAGATGAATGTCCGCTTCATTAATTGCATTTGCATTTAATCAATATTCGCGACAAACGAGTCAAACACTGCAAAAGTGGTCCGAGTTTTGCCATTTGGCCGATCGATAGTCGCCACTGAGAAAGAACTGGAAGACAGCCTAACCTGTAATACATGTCTTGCATCGTAAGAATTATTAGTCATTTAACAAAAATCGGAAATCTTTGGGTTTTGAGGCAATTACTCAATCAAATAGATAGCGGTTCAAAGCAAACTGAGCTCGGATTCAATTAAAATTCAAATTAAATGAAGAAATATTGTGTTTTCATATAATTAGGTTTTTGTTGTTGCATCAGATGAGATGAGATGAGAAGAGGCCAACATTGATCATCTCTGATGGTAATGGTGATGATGATGGCGCTGGTAATGGTGGCGGTGATGGTGATGGCGATGGCCATAGCGGCGATGGCACTGTCGCCGGTGTGTGTGTGTCGGCGGTGCGGTTGCGCCCACAGCCTCACCAATCATAGCCATTCATAGCCAACTGCCGTCTCCGCGATATTAATCTAATTCTCGTCACAACTGTGAGGGCTTTGTTTCGCTCGAGTCGTTCTCTTTCCTGCTCTGCTGCCTGTCTTTCCTCCCCATTGCAGGCAATATGTGAGCTCATCGTCAGCGGCACTGCTCTTAGAGCTAGCCTTTGCTGATCATCACTGACTGGTCGTCTCTGACGGAGCACAGGCTCTGCTCTCTTCCCACGTCCAGCAGACCGCCAGCTCTTTGTGCGATAACCGGCGACAGCAGAGCCTGATTTAGTTGGATCGGAACATCTCGTAAATTATATCTGAGCTCAACTCAAAACATACGACTCTCACAGCATAAGTAGAGTAGAGAAGAGAAGAGAAGAGTGACTCCTCTGGAGTAGACTTAGAGTAGGACTGCGAGGGACTCGATATTAGCGCACATCGGTGTGAGGCGTATGGCTTACGGCTGGCCATCATATAGAGTACATAATTGGATTGTGCCCGAGCACAATGAGGCCATTGTAGGCGACCGCTACCCAAACATGGCCACATTACACAAATGTCATGGCCAATCGAGTCGGAGTCGATGGCAACAATCGAATCGCTTCCCTCCTAAATAACAATTTATTTAACTTTTTTGTAATCCCTTAAGATTTGATGTTTTTGGCTGACACTCGCAAACAACACATTAAATGTAAATATTTCTCAAAGATCAGCATCTTTTGGGTGCTTTTGGGTTTGGGTCGGATCGCATGGTAGGGCCGGAGCTGGCAATTGAGCTCCGATTGAATGAGAATTTTGTGCATTCATTAGAGTGTGTCGTCGCTGAGTCATAAATGCATTGCAATCACTCTTCAAATGTTATTTTAGAGCGATTGTTGGTTGGCTCGGATCGGAGTGAAGAATGAATAAGATTTAAAACTATTTTAATATACGGCATATCTGAACGCAATGAACGCTCGGCTGACGGTACACATGAAAAAATGCAACTCTAAGGAGGAGTTTAGCAACTCTGGGCAACCATGCCTTCCATCGCAATACACAATTTTGCACGGCTTTGATTACATCAATAGCCAAGTTATAAACTAAAGGCTCTGAACGTGATTTAAGTGCTTCTTGACAGCACATCCCTTAGCCCTGTGCCGAGTCCTGTGCCGAGTCAAGTCTGCGCTCACAGAGAACATGCATTGAAACTCATTTAATTAGTTTTATTAAAATCACTTTCGAGTAATTGACTTCGAGAGCAAACCAGTGTTTTATACCAGACTATCGTCTAAAGTGAGTAAAACGTCACCAATTTTGACAATAAAATCGATAAAAAGAACTCATTGTCTGTTATATATAGCATAAGATATTGTCAGTGCAATGCCGTAAATGTAATGTCCAATCGAGGAAAGCCATAAAGATTTGAAAGATAGTGAGTGCGAGTGTGTGTCAGTGCAAAGCCTGTGCTGTCTGTGCTGTTCTGTGCTGTATATTCGGTGTATCTGTATCTGTATGTGTGACTCAATTGCATTGCAAATGCCATCCAATGCCCTAACTCTTGAACATCACGCAAATCAGTCCCGAATCTACTGAATATACTTCATATTCATAAATGGTGTTCGTCTATAGCCAACCGGAGCCACAACTATAGCGATCACTTGTGCCCAAACACACGCGTCCAGTGCTCGGCCGCACAGCTTATGATCGGCTTCTAATTCAATGAGATTCAGGTGAGCGTCAAATTTCAAGTTTACTCCTCCGGTGAAGGCTTTGTGTGTTCTTTTGTATCCGATGTTACCATAAAAAACATTGCACTTAATGAATGCCTTGTTTTGTTTTGTTTTTCCTCCTTTCAGTTGACTATTGAGATCTCATTCGTGAGCTTTTATTACGGCTTTACTCTTATTATTGCCCAAATTAATGATATCAGTTGTACTATCAATAGTTTTTATTTACTTTACTGCAAATTAATTAAATAAGTCGATACATATTAATAAATTAGCAACAAATTGAATTCAATTAATTTGATTTATTACTCATTGAGAGCTCCTTTTCCTTAACTCGTTCATTGTTTTGCTGGCATTCGAGTGCTGTTCCCCAACGCAGCCTTCGATGTCTTGAATGGTTTGAATGGTTTGAATCGTTAATCAAATTTTTATAACACAAATAACAACATTTACCGCATTTAGTGTGAAGTTTATGTAAAACGAAAGCAATTTATAGTTGTCTGAAGCGATCGGAGCACTAATGTCACCGACAATTGTGTTTATCATTATTGCTATTCATCTCAGAGTCAATTCGGTTGTCACTTAAACTTTCATATTATGACCATATCGTACATTACATATGATTATATGGCACCCAATGTGCACAACAACTCTGTTCAAGTGGTGATCCAATGGTGTGCTCCAGACATAGCACAGAGTGGTGTGGAGTGCCGTCAATGGCAATGGCAATGGTGTGCGTTGTGTGCCTTGACTTGCATTCGGCACTTGTGGCACATGAGAGCCCATCAGTGATCACAGCCATAGCCAT
>JAQGBE010001360.1:0-11458 GCA_034698225.1 Scheloribates latipes | reverse complement strand
ATCAATATTCGTTCCCAATTTTCGCGTCTCATATATTGCGCTTAAAATTGCGTTCAAATAGTATTGTTTTGGCATTAAAAGTGTGAGAAAAAGTGTTATTCTTTGTGTGCCGTTCCGTCAGTTGAATAAAATATGATTGAAATCCAATATATTGTGCGACTCAAGTGAAGTGAAACCCATAGACATCGACACAAACGCATAGATAGAATATATATTTTGAAATATTTATAATGTGTTTGTCTTCACTGGTCGTCACCGAAATGTGTCAAAAACAGTGTCGGCTTTTCACTGGAATACTTCAATTCAAACGCACTAACAGTTTGAGTATCGCTGCCGAACCGTAACGCAAATATTGAGACATAATATTGTCGTCATTTCGGCTAAATTTGCTTAACTCGTAACGAATTCACATCAAAGTCGACACATATTTTCGTTTCGATAGTGACGTTCAGTATTTATATTCAATTAAGTGTTGTGTCGATCGCCTATTGCCGGCTCTGAATGTATGATTAGATTGTGTGAAACGGAGGGCCACAGAAAAGACTTGAAGGAAATCGAATGACTGAACGATGGAGTGAAACAAAATGTTTGGTGCATTAGTCGAGTGACCAATCAATGTGAACAGGAATCAGCAAGCTCATCACAGGGAAATGGGTCTATAGTAGTGATGGGCTCAATAGCCAGATTCTGTCTATTTACATTTTGCCTGTCGACGTAAATTATCAATGATTCAAACACTGCAAGTTCATAGTGGAAAGTTTTCAATTCTATTGAATAGTCAACTATTAAGAGTTCTAGCCAAGTCTGATCAATAATGTTAGCAAGCAGAACAACCCTCAAAGTTTCAGCCCTACAGTAGTCTATAGTGAAGGGCATTAGCGCTCGTTTTAATTTGAAAATCATGGACAAAGTTGTTGAAAAAATTGTTGGTATCATTGAAAAATTTGGCTACCAATAAGGAACAATGTCTATGAAATGTTTCACCCGTCACCCGACCCCTTCCTTTTCGACCCCTAAAGAAGAGTCCAGAATTGGTGATGGCGTTCAAAGTGTGGGCTATTTTGTATTGAATACATTTCTTAACTTAATTAGACATTTATGGTCCGATCTCTTGTTTGCTCATCTAATCAATGCTTTTAATGCACACATATTTCTCTATATTTGATTGTTTGCTCAAATTGTTTGCCAAATAAATTATTAGCCAATAAACTGGGACATTGTTGTTAGTTATTGGGCCAACTTGCTGAATGATGGCGTCCCAAATGAGCCAGGCTTCTAATTTATAGGCCAGATCAATTTAAACTGTCGGCGAGACAATCGATCAAAAGCCGGGTCCAAAGCATTATTATCCGGGATTATAAATGATATGAACCGCTCGTTGGCTCTAAGACTCGGCTAATCGGACAAAACAAAGCGAGGCCTCAATTAATGGACACCAAAACTCTTCGTCTCTCAGACTCTCTTAGAGTTTAATTAAAATAGTGAAATGAAAACCAATGATAAATTGTGTCCTAATTAAGGCCTTCACTAATATCAGAGACAATTCATCAGTTAAAGCGATGTTCATCACAATTTATCTAGCATAATCACAATGGGCCAGGACAATCGATCTGGCCATTCTGGCACAGACTTGCCGTTCGAGGCAGAGGGCCTATAATTTGCCGCTCATGTCGTGTGCATTGAGTGAACCAGCAATCAAATTGTTGGAACAGATATACTGTACGCCAGATATGAAGACAAACATTTCTATTCATGCAATTAATCAAAATTCAAGTCTCGTCTTGAGATCGCAAAACTGTTTGGCACTGCGAACGCAATGATTGAACGTATTGTTGGCCTTTAATCGCTTATTGCAGTCGATAATCAAAATTGGTTTAACCCGGGAGTCGTCTGTCATTGATTTTTTAACCGATTCCAAAATGATCTTTCCTCAAAATGCAACAATGAAACTGCTTTTAGGTGATTGGAAGCTATTTTTAGGCCTTTTGATGATAGCTATGGTTTATTCGGGCGAACAATACCATAGCTATACCGTAAACCTCCGCATATAAGTCGCATCTCATCTCATCTCTATATCGCTTAATATTTAGTTCTTTATCACATTTCTGGTGAGAATTACATCGGTTTTGCGGCTTTTAAACGGAATATTAGTGTAATTGAGTCGACAATTGACTGTCCG
Organism: Scheloribates latipes; assembly: GCA_034698225.1. Classification (NCBI taxonomy): domain Eukaryota; kingdom Metazoa; phylum Arthropoda; class Arachnida; order Sarcoptiformes; family Scheloribatidae; genus Scheloribates; species Scheloribates pallidulus. Next base: position 9,279 of record JAQGBE010001360.1, on the reverse strand, counting down.
GTAGTGACGACACAGAGCCAAAGGACAGACGAGTTGTCGATTCGGTTAATGTCAGAGATCAGTCGAATTTTAATTAATCTCATTCGAACCAGACGTTTGTTAGCCGGTTCTGGGAGACAGTGAACGACAACGGCTCTGAATATCTATGAGACAAGAGATTGAGAGACAGAGACAGTCGTCGACAGAGACCGAGCGCTCCGACACTAACATCGAGTGCAGTCGTACGGAAAAAATGCCGAATTAGTAATTCAAATACAGAAAGGCATTAGAATTCTTGAATTTAATCGCGAATTTCTTTTGCAAAAACACTCGGTTACAGAACACGGAATTGAATCGAGGCATTGAATCAATTGTTCGCCAGCGCTAACGTGTCTTCTGAGCCAAACTCAGCGCAAAATTTAATTCCCGGAGAACTCCTATCAAACATTTGAGATTCAAAACAATTCCCGTCTTATTATGGAATACGAATACATTTATAGCCAGCGATGGCCAGCGGAGGGCCCGTCGGGTGCACGGATGATGACAGCGGTCGCTCTGATAATTGTTTTTATAGCGATTGTATTGTTTTCTCCATTCATTTGTGACCCCATTTCTCAAATTAATCGGAGAAAACATAAAAACCAGTCGAAGCCCGACATAAGACCGATACAAACACTCGCAATCAATAACAGGTTCTCCTCGTCTGCCATCAATTGGCTGTCAGTTTGTACTCTACTCTCGGCTATCAATAGTCGATAATTAATTGATTTATTCTCTCAATTGAATTACTCTTCGATATATGGCATTCAATTGACTTTCAAGAACCGCGAGTCGACTCTTATGGCTTGAAATAGAGTCAAAAACGAGTGACAATTAATTAGATTAAATGGTTATTCAATTAGTGATTGCCATCGACAACAATCCACTCGATTGTGTGCCAGCACTTAATTTAGCAGCAAGATGAACTCATTCAACAACAGCTTCATTCAACAATCACTGGCCATTGGTCGACAAAAATAACTGAACTTGGATTCTGTCAATAGAATTATGACGTATTCTAAAGTTCTTCAGACTCGAGAAAACTAGATAAACACTCAAACAAGTGATGCGAAGGTGATCGCTTGATCTTGGTTACATGACGTCATCCACGATCATTGCCAATAAGATGAAAATTGTATCCTGGTCAAGAGGTAATTAATTATCAACCAAAGAACACGACTCTAATGCCAGAGATATAAATACATTTCTTGGAACTCGTGTTTCAGAACAGAGTTTGCGAAACACTATAATAAATGTTCGAACAGAACAAGTGAAGCAATAACCAGAACAATAATCAGTGGCGACAATACAGCAAATTAGTTATCAATACTTGAATAGAGGAATCAATTTTTCATTTAAGAGCCAAAAACACAAACAAAAGCCGCGTTCGCACAGACGGTGGCCGACAGTCGCCGATCGATAACCGTTGGCGAAAAGACGAGACACAAAAAGTATCGATAAATTGAATTGTTTTTCAATCAACTATTTATATTGGGTCTCAATATTGGTCTTCACTTCTCTCACAATCTGCTGATTAATTTTCATGGATCACGTTCACAGCGGTTCCAATCGAACCGGTGCTGTCGTTGTGGATGTGCTCTGAGGCCGAGCCCGTGGCCCACAACACATGCCATTACACCAAAGTCTGGCCTCATTTCCTGCACAACATTATTCATCTTATTTGTGCTCATCATTTGCGGCTCTAATAATGGAAAGAAAGTGAGTGTTCGTGATATTTATATCAGAAGAGTGAAAGAATCACATGGATCACCATGCTAGCAAGTCACGTCGCGTACCGATGATACCTCAATTTGATAGTTGCTATTATTCTAACGGTGCAAATGATATACAATTCTCGAGAATCTTCTAAATTTAGTTAACCATAAGGACGAGGACGAGCTTGATCAATTGATTCTAAAGTAATATTAGGTTCGGATTGTATTCAGTCCATGAAATTTATGTTTGAAATTCAATTCATTTATGGAATTATAATAAAAATTTATTGCTATTTACGCGAGTGTTATATGGAATTCGATCGGAGAAGCGATGCCAACAATAGTTGGCCAGAAAAATAACTTCTTTTTGTTAGGAAACATAAAAAGGGCTAACATTTGTATATTGGGTACGAAAATATATTTATAGTTGTAATACATTTTGATTAGAAATTCAGAGCAATATTTGAGTTTCAAAATCGTTATGTATTTCATAAACGTTTGAGGACTATATTTATTTGTCGATCAATATTTGGCATTTAAATACTCTCCGAGTTCTTTGACATTCACTTTCGACCTCGGATTTTGGCCGACACTTCATATTCAGTGCAATAGTTTCGCCGAAAAGTAGATTTTTCAGTGAATTTTCGATGTTTTGCCGCAAAGTGAACTAAATTATGAATATTCTCTGACATCACTTGTAATTGAATTCATTATTAGTTCAAATATGTGATGTCTACTAAAAGCCTTCCAACGCACGAACCAAGATTAAAAATCAACTTTACATCGATATATGAAATTTTGTCCAACCTAATTAAAAGTGCTCACTTAGATTCGCTTGATGAACATGATCATTTAGAATATATGCCACGAAAAGTGGATAAAAGCTATTTCGAGTGCTATACTTATATTTATATTTATTCAATGTAGTGATGAATAATTTGTAAGCCGTATATAATTGGAAATGTTCTGTAGGTGGAAATAACTAGATATTCCAATTTAGCCCGGAATTTGTACTCTGGTTCAGCCAATCGAATATATTATTTGATTGACTCATCGATTCCCAGTTCGAGATCACAATCAAATTGATCAAGATTGCTTTACTTTCATTCAGTCAGTCCATTAGAAGTATCAACAATAAAAGTTTCGCTTAGATTAGTGTGTCGTCACTTTCGACTCTCACATCGTAGACGAATTCCTGTCGAGTAGCGATCGCGATCTTGGTCAATGGAGGCTATTTCAGGCAATATTTGCATGACTTACACGACTAGTGTGTGGGTTCACTCACATGATTCTGATCGTGGCTTTAATGTCGAGGAGAAAACGTGTTCGACCAAACGATAATCGAATTGAACAGGGACAACAACAAATTATTGAATTACTGGATGAATATTAATGACAAGCCATGATAGGAAACAATTAGTGATCAAGACAGCGACCAAGATCAATTGATTTCTTACCGAACAATTGCAGTGCTATTGAGCTTGAAATTGGAAGCATTTAGATTAGCTGGATATAAATTGAAAGTGTCACACCAAATAGGCCCATAGATTGTGATCCGGGCCAAATTGGCCTTCCAGTTCAATTTAAAAGTCAAATCATTTGCCATTACTCGAGCACTACTCGATTACCGCTGACTATAATTAGGAAAAGAAATTAATTTAATGGCAAAACGGGATTCCGTTTCGTAAGCACTGCCGCAACAAAACAATTGGTTCGGATTTTGCGGCCGTTTTTTGTGTTGCTATCGAAGCAAATATTCATTAAGTGTTCGCAACATTTGTTTCAATTTGCTGTATATCATCGCCACTGAAAGCGATTACATATTTCTTGGACATAAATTCTAAACCAAATTACCTTTTCGTCTGACTTTCGAGTGATTTGTGAATCAATTACTTTAGAGGAAAAACATTTCACTCAGTCTTCAGAGATATTTGTTTGATATGAGTAGAGAAAACCAATTCATCGCCCGATGTCTGCCAAATGCCTGCAAATTGTCTCTGTTTTGTGCCAGAAATGCAAATTACGGCCATCTTTGGTAACGATGCGGCGATCACCACCACTACCATGATCAATCTATTTAAACACATTCATTTTTAATAATAATGGCCGTAATTTCCTTAATTCACTGCACTTTATCCCTCAAAAAACCATCTTGTCAAATGTTTTATGTGTGCAGCGAATGCTTAAAATCGCTTTTTATTACCAAAAAAAACTTTTTCTGATTATAATCTTGGCAAAGCATGTCTTGAGCTAATGCCAACACCAGAGCCTCGTCAATAAATTAGCTTGATTATTGCTGGGCTGACGAGACTGGTATACAATTAATACAGGTACTATCAATATTAAATTACCTTGCCAATACTACAGCAGTGCAATTCATAGCGGCTAAAAAACAGTTGTCTGTCGGGTCCAGAAGTCGAGCGCATGTCAGGCGCTGAACGAGTGGTGGCATTGCATTTGCACAGACGGTCTGTCATTATATAAGATGTGAAGCACTTCTTTGCCTAATATAAGAGCTTAAGTTCTTATTCGAGGCAACGATTTAATTTATATACGCGACCGACGCCTATGAGCTTATGAGGTGAGTCCGTCGACAGTCAATAGCCAGTGCCCGACACACAACCACTCCATCCCATTGTTCGCCGCGAAAACCGTATTTTATTAAAAGTTTTTCGTTGTCGACCCAAAGATACAAATCTAATGAATTATAATGTTTTAATATATTCACTGCTATAATGAACTCGTCTTTTAATCTTCGGTTCGCAGTTAGTGTTCGGAACACTCATTGTCTGTCTCTAAGACCTCGAAAACTCTTAATTCTAATTAATATTCTGCTAAACACTTTTACACTCTTTGTTAACCTGATATACAATTCTCTCTGTTTTGCAGAACACTGTCTGACAAAAAAAGTTTTGCGCCAACTCTTGAGTCGAAAATTTCATTACTGGCGATGTAATCCTCGCAAAAGAAGAATAATCGTTGTGAAAAAGTATCAACAATAATATGATGTAAATAATTGATCCTTGGCCAAAAGGGAGACCAAAACAGTGTGCGAAATATTCATAATCTTGTTGTGTGAATATTCTCGACGACATCAACAGATCATAAACAAGAATATTCTTTCGACGAAAGCAATATATTGGAGAAAAGCGACGATAAATAATGAAATTTTGTTTGCCTGGCATCGAATGGAGACGAATAGCGAGGACAGCGCCGTAAACAGAACTGACAGATGAAAGAGAAGATACACTTTTTGGACCCAATTTGGCGAAACAAATCTCGAGTGTGTTTTGGCGGCACAAGTGTTGTGCCGGTCGGCTGTCCTTCACGTCCTCGGGAATCAACTTGCGATCGCAGCTCATTAGGCTCTGGCATAATATGATGCGACCCCTCTCTTATGGCCATTGTCGGCCCCAGTCAGCGGCAAAGTGATCTTGGTGCTGCTGCTGCTGCTGTGCTCCATGTGCTTGGCTATAACTTTCGCCTGTAATACGAGTCGATCCAATCGTCTGGCGATTTGTCAACAATAAGAGTAGAAGAAGAAAACGAATAATAAAAATGTCTTATAATTACGGTACGGATCCTAAGGCGTCGTCATTTAGCTTAAGCCAAGCCCTGGCGCTAAACACCACTGATCTGAGCCTTTCCTCCAATAATGATAGTCATAATAACAATACGTTTTCGGCAAATAATACTTTTAGTGGTATATCGAGCGATGATGTCTTACTTGTGACACACATTTTGGCCAACAATAACAGTGACAACTCTTCGTATATCACCGATGGCCACCAATTGGTGTCCAAACAGATGCTTTACATCGTTATGTCGTCTCTCATCCTCGGCTTCCTAACGCTGTCCACCGTTATCGGCAACGTTTTCGTCATCGCAGCCATTCTGCTCGAGCGTAACCTTCGGACAGTAGGAAACTATTTGGTGCTATCGCTGGCTGTGGCCGACCTGATGGTGGCCTGTCTGGTGATGCCGTTGGGCGCCGTCACCGAAGTGGTCCAGCAGTGGGCGATGGGTCGCGTGCTTTGCGAACTCTGGACATTGGCCGACGTGCTCTGCTGTACGGCCAGTATTCTTCACCTCTTGGCCATCGCTATCGTAAGTGATATCTCGATCCATAACATCCAATAACACATTCGCCTCTCCATTAATGGCTGACCAAAAAAAACTTAGCGAAAACTTTTTATTTATTGCAAAAACTTTACCGCAAAAAGTCATATAATGCGGGAAATTATTGATAAGGAAATCGATCATTAGAATATGAAAATTGATTGCCATGAGCTCAGCGGCTGATTGAGCTTGGTCATGCTCTAGTTGTGCGCTGCAAGTATTGCCAAGCACTACTTGGCCAATAAGCAATGTCAAGGATAAGAACTGTGCTAAACAAGCAACTAATCCATGTCAGATACAAATGACGATAATACTCTTTGGCCGAATGTTATAACCCGGCTGTTAGTCAGACAATGCGAATGCACTCCCGAATCAATTACTCTGATCTTTGCAGTCAATAGACTGGAGCTCGAGCTCGAGCTCAGGATACAAAAAAAGAGTCAATCAAATCGCATCTTGCTCCAATGACGGGCCCATTACGCGGACAGGCAAACAAGGCGCTAAATTAAACTTAGCATGATGAAAAGGCCGGAATATAAATTGCTGGACCGATCAAAAGGGGAGTAACAAAGAAGAAAAATTCTGATTTTATATTTTGCCTCAAATGACTCCTCGGAAGGGAAGAGAGGGAAAGGTCTGAAACGGAGTGCAATCGATGTCAGAAATCATATTTCTTTTGGCAGCCAATGGACTGCTATTGAGAACCGACTGAAAAATACTGTTTGAATCGGAATAAATCCGAACAGAATTTAATCAATCATTTCGTGCATTCATTGTTTGTCCAAAAATAAAGTCGAATAACATAACCGAAGAGAAGAGAAATGATTAATTCGCTGAATCCGACCCACGATTGGGAACTGAATTTTAAAAATTCTCTTTCGCCAAAAAGTTATCTATCAAATGAGTGGTGAGAGTCCAGAGGGAGACCTAAAACTCCTATTATAATCTGTGGACTAATATATATCCCGGTCTTTATGGACGCATAGAATATAGATATCGAAGCCATTCGAGTGAGTTATTGAACGGCTATTGGAATGTGAAATGCGTTGGCAGTGATAACCGAGTATTGGCTAAGAATATATTGATTGCTATAATGCATACAAAATATTAATACATTTAAGTAAATAAAGAATAAAACAAAGAATCGATTCATAACTTTCAGACATCAGAGACAATCAGTGCGCGAAGAATGGACTGGTTTTGGCAAAAGACGAGCAAATGTTTTGACAAATGACTGGAAGGACTCGAAGGAAATTGAATAATCAATACGTGTTTTGCTTTTCTATAATTGGTTTTGAATATCTTTCTCTTGAAACGAATGCAATCGTTTCCTGCTTTTTGGCACTACTCTGATTGCAATTGTGTCCAATAGATCACTTTGTTCTGCTAGATCTTGGCTACAAGTTTGAACATTTTCAAATGGAGGCTTCATAGGAGCCATAGTTGCCAGACGTCTAGGTCCGGCTTGGATTGTCCAGGTTTGGGGCTTGCAATCCAGGCAAATTTTCTTTTAATTTTTGAAAATTAACATATCAGTCCATGTTCGTGAATCTGTCCAGGTCATATTGCATTATTTTAGTTCGATCTCCAGGCGCAATTTCAATGATTTCAGCAGAAATCCAGGTCAGAGCAAAAATGAGCTGGTCAGAGCAACCCTGATGGGAGCAGTCTTTTAGCGATTTACATGTAGATGAGAATTTTCTAGAACGAAATCTAAATGATTCAATAGATAGACTCTCCATGTATTTCGTTTGAATTTAGACCTGAATCTACAGACTGTCCAATGATTTGACCGATAAGATTGGAGTAGAGTAGAGGTAGTGGTGAAAGCAGACGCTGAAGCGTCACTCTAACAGAACGCTCTCTCGTTGAGAAAGACTCGAGACTCGAGACTGGGACAGTTTGTATTAGTTATAGAAACCTCATTTCGCTGGAAATTTTAGTTCAAAATTTAAAGGATCATAAATATGTCTGGCGCTATGCAGCGATCAGCATATTGTAGTTCTAGATTTGTATAATGGATCAAGCAAATAAATTCAAAATCAAATATTACAAATAAAGGTCGTCTGATCTAAAAAATTGAACAAGCTAAAATTTGTACACTTTTTTGCCTAGCAACTACAATATGCTGATCGCTGTCTGATCGCTGCATAATCATAAATAATTTAGTCGAATGAAAATAAGCATGGTCAAAAAGGTTGCTCAATTCTGCAAAATTTCAAAGGGAGTGCATTAGTTACCATGACATTAACATTGGTGTAATTCATACAGATAAAAATTGTAATTCTGAATTTGAATACAATTAACAAACGAAAGAGTTTTAGGAATGACTAACTATATAAATTGTACTACCATGATTGAACAAAGATCTTCAGATCAAGTATTTCGAAAATTAATACATGAAAATCATTAAATTATTTGGCAAATATGTATTTATAACTGCCAAATATGCATCTTCGACACCTGAATAATCATATGATCATGGTAACCTCAGAAAAATGCCAAATTTATATCTAATTTTACTCTCAAATAACATACGTTTTTAGTCGAAATTCTCGCGAAAGTGATTTTCTTGGTCCTAACCTTATGCATTTAAAGGGGTACGTCTGTATTAATTGATGTAAAGTCATAATAGACTGTCTACACATGAGCAAGGTCGAATAGAACGATAATTGAGCTGATCTGGCAATTGATTGGCAAATAACTAATAAGAATCGACAAATATATGAACACAAATGGCAATCGAGTGGCAAATCTTGTAGCGATCAGTCCATTAACGAGTGGACACAACCCGAGACAGTAGACGACAGACCTCTTCTCAGTCGTTGCACATTAAGAGCCCATATGTGCCATAATATCCCGCATTTCCCTCATCGGTGTTGAACACAAAAACAGTGAAATCTATTTCATATATAACCGGAGAGAAAAAGTAAATTACATTAAAAGTATTGGAAAGAAAGCGTTGAAAGGCTTTTGATTGGGAGCTCCTCTTAGAGCTGAGCACATATGAGTCGGTTTGAGGTCTTCCTCTGCCGAACCATTATATTTCTTTCTCTTTCTCTGCCTATGATTTGAAAATACTTTAATGAATTCTCTGATCTTTTAATGTTTTGGCACAAAAGTAATGTTAGGATTGTCTCAGCGAGCAGTGAGAAAACAGTGAACTGAAGATAAGTTAATGAATTAAGTGCTAATAGGCCTCAGCCCTCAGCCCTGGCTCTCCTCTCTCGACGTGTGTTTGTTTTGTGCGATGTGTCGGCACTACTACTCCACCACTGAATACACTTCCCTCCGCTGTTGTGCCATCACTTGTCTAACCAGTCTTCGCCCGAATCACAACTACTACTTAATGGATAACCAATTTCTCCATCTCTTCCAACATTACTTCTGCACTGCGATTCAAGCAAGATCACTCTCTAGGCAATTA
>JAQGBE010001359.1:0-11464 GCA_034698225.1 Scheloribates latipes | reverse complement strand
CTTATCCTTCGCCAACTCCACAATTAGTTGTAACACTGATTTGCCGTTACTTCCGGTGCAATCAGTGACGTAATGCCCGCTTGATTTGTGTGCTTTGATTCGACGATCACATAATCAGATCTCTCGGTTCGAGTGTTTTATTTATCAATTATATTATATATTTTCAAATATCATAACTCCTACTAAAGTATTAGCGATTTGTCTATTTATAGTTATATTTAATTATGTCCAGAGAATGATATCAATGTAATTCACTACATAATTTCAAACTGAGCAAGGTACATTCGTTGGAAAGTGATGGCTCATAAGTCATAACGTCTGTGGATTTATTAATCGATTATTTATTTATTTGTTTTTCATTTATTAGAATTAATGAGATATTGATATCGAATGAACTGACGATCCGATTATAAAACCTTTCGCTAATATAAATACTGAATGTGACTTAGATTTCAAAACTTTGAGATTGAAATAAAATTCTAATTATTTTTGAGCAGAATTTCATTTCGATAGTAATCCGTTTGGGACTCGAATTTATTAGTTTTTGCAGACATAATGTGCTCTCAACTGATGTTTATTCAAAAGTCGAAATGCATTTTAAAATATATTAATCAAAAATTTAATATTCGCCGAAATACAGGAATGGATATCGAGTTCAGTGCAGTCATTGGAAGTGTTATTAAAAGTTAATATTTAATGTCGTTTCACGCTTTGTCTCGTCATTACTCTTCAATTTTTAATTGCAATTCTCATAATTTATTTTTAGTCTCAAATTATGGCATTTGATTAAACGTATTGTAATTTCTAATTATTTATTCGCTTCTTTAAACGTTTTAATGTCAGGTTAAATGAGTTTATTTTTGTTTTCTTTGCATAAGTTATAGTCAGGGGTGCACAAGGGGGGGACAGTCAAAAATCCCCTTGAGTTTCGAGCCGCACTTGAGCTGAAATGGCCGGCGCCTTTAGGTAATTCAACTGGATTTAAACCGGATTAAAAATTAATTTAAACTGGATTTAGCCACAATTAAGCTTAAGTAACGTTAATTTGATTACATTAACGCCGTAATAAGCCTAAAATCGAAGGAACGGTTTAAATAGGATGTAAATAAGCTTGATTTAACTGGACTTAGCTTAAAAATGGCGGACCGGAAATCACCTCTGATTCTATGAGTAGGGTCGAGCTTATAGCAGCCCTGGTTATAGTCGAATAATGAAAATATTCAAACGATTTTAAGGATTTAAGTCAACACCAGACATCACCAAGTACATGTCTTCTCAGGGGGATTAGAGGGGGAGAATTTCGAATTTCCCAGAGAGTAGGGAGGGAGTAGTGAACGGAGAAAACAAAATGGTTGCCGAAACAGGGAGGCGATTTACCCCCTACTCTCCGTTGGTTAACTCTGGTCATCACATACTCAAGTCTCGAAAATGTTAGACATCAAGACTTATATACTCTACTTGTATATTTTATTTTTATAAAATTATATTAATTTTTATATTAATTATATATAAAAAATGAAGAGCTAGGATGAGTCGCAACTTAGACTTTACTCCTAGCTTGATTATCTAGCAGACCAACGACTTGACTGCAACTTAGATTAGCCAAAATCTAATAGTCAGTTGGAAAAGGTTTAAGCCTTCGTTTCCCTTCGTTAAGTCTAAGCATTTGTTGTTGAATAGCGCTCATAGTTGGACAAGAAAATAGTGAAACGAGAGTTTGGGCGAGTATTCAATGATATAAATCTTATTGAAAAGTCATTGGGAAATTCGTCAAGCTACAATTGTTGGCCGTTACTAGTTATGGCCAAATATTAAGAGGTATAATATTTGAAACAACATAGTTTATGTTGACGTGATAGGACTCTTGCAAATCTGTGTTTCGTTTGTATAACAAGCTTTCGCTTATACAGTGACACTTTTTGCTATCAAATCGATCATTAATTGTATTAATCGCTATTTATCATTTCATCCCTTTGCCACTATATTTTTAGTTAGATGTTTGAAAAATTCCACTATGAACTTACTCATACAAATAATCGATAGTTTACGTCGATAGGGAAAATGCAAATAGACAGAATATGACTATTTTGGCCATAACTAGCCATTTCAATGATTTTATCGTTATGTAACTGAAAGTAATTTAGTATAATTCAGTATTTACATGAATTAAATTTAACTTGTAATGTGAACCAGTAAATTTACATGTATTTACATGTACTAGTTCACCATTCAGTTTAGTATATTTTTGGTCTATCTCTTTCATTGATTTAACAAGGATATAAACTAGTGCTGTCTCGATAAAAACATGGGTGGGCGGTAATATCACTTAAACGGCGGGGTGTGATATCACTTAAACGTGATATCATCACATATAGAAATGTTTGGACCAATGTAGCTAAACCTGTTTAACTCGTAGCCATTCCTTATAAACAAATGACAATCTTTCTAAAACAATGGCCTTAGTGGGCTCTCAGACTTCATATTCAAAGGGCCCAAATGTTTCCGCTCCTCAGGCGCGCATTCAAACCCTTCAATGTGTAGCACATGCGTAGCACTAAGGCCACTGTTTTAGAAAGATTGTCAAATTAATTGATTTGTAATTATATTTATAAAGTGATGCGATTCAGGGGGTATCGCAGAATCGAAAAACGACAAAACTAAATACAATTGGCCCTACCCCCCATTTAGGTACCAATTTAGGCCATCAAGCGAATAAAAATTTGGGGATTGCTTATTCTAGCTGAAATAGGCTAAAGAACTTGGCCGTCGAATTAAAATTGTTTTCCGATTGAGACGAAATTCACTTGGATTATTGAGTTCGACAATACGTGTGATTATGTGAAATTGTTGGTCGAAAATTTTTAACCTAAAAATAGTATGAGCAATACGGAGCAACATAACCATTTTGCTATTGTATGAGAACCAAAGAAGATAATTTTTAAAAAAAATTTGTATAACAATAAGGACAATCATTCTCACCAGGAAAGTTAACAAAATATGTTTGTTGAGCGTTAATTCAGTACAAAATTTCAAGTAAAAACATGAGATTGCAATTTTGACAGGGTTGCCCCGAGAGTGCAGGGTTCTCACTTATTTCATAAATAACTCTTCTTGGAAGAAATGTAATTAACCCGGGTTGGACCCTGCACTCTCGGGGCAACACTGTCAAAATTGCAATCAAATGTTTTAAGATTGAAATATTTACTGAAATAATGATCAACAAACTTATTTTGTTGACTCATCTGATAAAAATGATTGTCATAATTGATATTCAAAAAGAATTTTTCAATTATCTTCTCTGGTTCTCATACAATACCAAAATGGTTATGTCGCTTCGTATTGCTCATACTAATTTTAGGTTAACAATTTTTGACCGACAATTTCACTCAATCACACGTATTGTCGAACTCAATTATCCAAGTAAATTTCGTCGCAATCGGGCAACAATTTTAATTCTTAGGCCAAGTTCTTTGTGGGCGCTAAAATGGAAAAAGTTGACTTTTGTTGAAAAACGGGTATGGGGGCGCTAAATCTAAGGGGCAATAAAGGGGTAGAATAATGCGAGAATACGATAACAATTCTTTAAATAATAAATGAATAATAAGTGTCCGGTTAATCGGGAGACATATTTTGAGCTCGTGATACAAGAGTATTGTTGAGTTGTAGTTTCTGAATATGGACTCCAATTGTTCCGCGTTTATCACTCTTCCATAAAATTATCACAAAGTCAGTGAAACCCCTCCCAGTTGTCCCTTGCTCAACTTCTTCTGAATACATGTAATTTTTCCCATTTCACGGTATAGGGATAACAATGTTAACATTATAATAACAGACTTTGTGATAATTTTATGGAAGATTTAAGTGATTAAGTGATAAACGCGGAACAATTGGAGTCCATATTCTGAAACTACAACTCAACAATACTCTTGTATCAGCTCAAAATATGTCTCCCGATTAACCGGACACTTATTAGATCATTTTAATTAGACCTTACTTTCATCCAAAACATTCCAGTTTTGATTCAATTTCTTTATAATTATAAGACATTATAATTTTGATTCCAGAATGTTTTACTTGAGGTCAGAATCGATTTCAATCTGTCCACTGATTCGAATGCAGATCACGAAGTCATAAGTGATTCGAATACTTGATTGTCTATACCACTCATTTCAATAACTTATAAGTTATACATATTTTCAATTAAATTCGAGAAATGCTTTGACCAGACATTGAAATCAGTTTATTATTTCTATGAAAAGCTTTTCCATGTCTGACGCCATTCGGTCAGCGAAGGTCTCCTCTGAAGAGCTCTACAATTGATTTGAAAAAACATTTCGAGGAAATTACTTCTTATGGATTGTGAAATGTGAGTCAATAGAACGAAACGTTTGAATGCAGATGAGCTGAATTGAAATGAGCTGAGTTGGGCTGAGATGAGATGAGCTGAGCCTAGACGAGATGAGATGAGCATGGACATGTGGACATATGCACATCACATGAGCCCATCGGACATATCGGTCGCTCGGATCGAACAGCGATCCAATCAACAAATTGCTTGTTATATACGTCGATGTAATCGCTTTTGTCGTCTGAGGACTGGTTAGCGTTATGCCAATCATTGTTCAATTATTTGGGTAATTCATAAAATTGTTAATTAATTATTGATATAAACATTTGGCTCTAATTAAAGTGTCATTTACTCCGACAGAATATCGCTCCAAACCATACGAAAGACTGACTTTTTGGCCATTATATGCATTAATGACGAAAAGTAATGAATCGTTTCAGTCAAAACATAGATCTATTTGTGCGATATTAAGAGTATTTCCACTGCTATTTGTTCGACTCTTTTATAATAAAAGTCTTTTCACCCTAACTTCTATCAATTCCATAGAATTATGCTTAATTGAGTAAGAGTAATTAAGTATTAAGCATGCATAAAACGGAAAACTACGAATATCTAAAAGCATTTTCAAGAAAGCTCGAAACCTTATATTATAATAATATAGTGAGCCTCTAGATAATTTTGTGCAACTCTTAAAATATTCTAAAAATCAAGTTTGAATCTAACATTGACTAACAAGACCGTAAAATTTATACATGACTAACATTTTATATGGCTAAATAGCTGACCCCTATTTGGGCGAACCCCGATATTACGAAGGAACTGGCTCTTTGGAATAGTGCCGTCGTTATATAAATAGATTATTTTGTCCGCACTGAACATTCTCTTATTGGATTGAATATCATTTGAAAAAATTCGAATAAATTCTTGGTATCACTTGAAAGGTTAATCTAAAATCTAACGCTGACTGCGGTACTCAAAGTCATCAATAAACGTATTGAATGTTTTGTTTGTTTTTTACGATTTGAATTTCAAAATCTGTGCACTCAAGTCATGTCAGACTAAGACAAGACAAGGCTTTTACCCGATAAGAGATCACAGATTTCAATCACAAATTATGATAAACAAATTCAGACGCGATTATTCTTTTAGCCAAATTGATAAAAAGTTTGCACAATATTTGCATTTTTGGATGTTATATCAAAACCGTTGTCATTGGAAATTTGACTAACAATATCATACAATGTGTGACAACGATTAGAAACAGTAGAAACCAAGAAGACCTGCAAATTGTAAGCATCTGATCTAACGATGCATGGTGATGATGATGCAGTTCATTTTGCTTTTGATGATGTGCCGCACGATATGATTCCAATTTTGGCAACAATTAAATTTATTCAATTACACGTTGTTATGGTTGTTGATAAGCCATGTTTTCATTTACATCTTGGCATAGAGCAGAATGAGCTAGCTCAATTGTAGTGGGAGTACTGCACTATCATCCGAATAATTAGGACAACACTATAGGGGGTTATTATGAATATTATTTACATTAATTGAGTGAACACTAAATTAGTTTGTTTTTGTTCGGCTTTGCATCGAATCATTCGCTCAAATGATTTCACTTTTGCTTCGGAATTACAGAACAAAACTAACGTCAAAAGTGTTGATAAAGTTTTCATTTAATTTATTTATAATTAGAAATAAAATTCAAATCAAGCGATCAATTAATGTGTGTCTTCGAGCCATTCGATAATTAGCTGGTATTCAGTCGAACAGTGAATTGCAATCCTACGGACAGTTTGTTTGCTCATTATTTGCCAACAGATTATTTGTCCGCAAATTATCTGGAATTCTGACGAAATTCGTGAACAATGTGGAGATTTTTAATGTGACATTCGTTAATGCGACTGTGATGTGAAAGATATTGAGCCTTGCTCCTTGCTATTGTTCCTTGCTGCTCCTTGCTACTGCTCCTACTGCTGGTCCTCCTGTGCGCAGTAATGCCACCGTTGATGACAATACAGTGTGTCTACAGAGCAGTGATGGGATGTAACGCGTCATCACTTATATTTGAAAAATATCGAGACCTCAGTTCATCTATTCATTCATCTCTGGCCCACTCGTGCCGTCGATTGCCGCTAACCTTCTCCTCATAGAGTGATAAAGTGATAAAGATTTATATTATAGAGGAATTAGTCGTTTCACACAAACAAATAGCACTTATGACACATCGCAATGCGCTAAAGTCACTTCCTTCGGGCAATTCTCATCTATAATACATTAAATTGATTGTCACACATTTCTTTTATCAGTCGATCATTTGTTCAAGGTAACGCTTCTCAATCATTGAGTTGCATTTGTTGGCTATAAACATGATCAGTTCATTGTGTATTGAATTCCTACAACTAATAATTTCATTTCCATCACTATATGAGAGATAAGATTAGAGTGACCAGATCAATATTGTAAATTTAAGGACATTTTAGCAATTTTAGTGAATTATATTGTAAATTTGATATATTGAAGCTAGTGTTTTTAAGGACGCTCATGTTATTCTATGGAATAAGTCAAAATTTTCATAAGGACGACGGAGGTAAATTAAGTACAATCCTTAGTAAATAAGGACATCTGGTCAGCCTAGATAAGATATCGATTTATTAGTTTCGAAATTTCATATTTTGAACTATTGAGGGACAGAAATAGCAATTCAGTCGATTAGCATTGAAGCCTATCTATGAATGTTTGAATAATTCAAATTAAGTGCAAAATTATTCAAACCATACAATCAGTGGAATCATTCAAATCGAATGTTTAGACTCGATTAGATCAGGTCTCGAATTAATGGGCAAACGATGTGCTAAAACATATTTATTTAGTTTTGATTTGTTGTCAAAATGTTTGTCAAATCCCATCAGATGTTCATTGAATTGAAAAGTTGGACGAATTTGTTGTGCGAATCGATTTTGAGTTTCACTAGATTTTTGAGTACAAACGGAATACTTTGAGAATAACTTTTGAGAAGCAATGTTTCGCTTAATATGCAGTGCAGAGCGAAGTGACTCTTCCTCTCCAACTCTTCCAGCGATTCCTCGATTGACGACTGTCTCGAAGTTTGTCTCTTCAGCACAGAATTGGTGTCCTTTGAGTGCTTTCGCAAATCATTTTCATACCGATCGCACAAATCCTTTGCGACAAACAAATCGTTTATAAAAAATATTGTTTTTAAAACATAAAGACACTAAAGACCGGGATATTTATATTGGTCTATATCGTGATAAATGGCCTCAAATGTCTCAATATCTTGCTCTCAATGTTCCTCTGCGGTAGTCAAGGGTTGCGTAAGTCATTTGCCACCACTCGTAGTCATGATTAGCGATAATCTCTCCTCAAATGCTATATTAATGTTAACTAACTTTAAACTACTTCTATGGATTGGATTTATATCCTATTATAAACACTAAAAATAACAAAAATTATTAAAACCTAATGAATGACTCGAACTATAATCCAATTTAAGCTCCAATAGTCTATAGTCTATGATTGAAATGAAGTGCAGTTCAAAGACGACATTCGCCACTCAAAGCGAGACATCATATGAGGCATTAAGGGCTCCAAAATTGTGTTATTGTTATGGATATTCGGGTCTTAAAAGCGATGGATTTCATTAATCAAATGATCAATCATTCGGTTCTTCATTCTTATGATCGGATATTAAAATCATTTTGTTTTTATACGTTTGCGATCTGTCAGACGATCCCATCATTTGTAATACATTTGTAATCGATTTCAAACGAAATGGTCAGACATAAAGGACAGGATAGAAGAAGTATTGGGTCTTTGATTCAATTATACGAGTAATCGCTCGACGCTCGACACAGACATCACTCCATACCTTATAAGCGGAGATGAGATCCAAATAGATATTTATTGGCTCAACCACTCTCTCCTCCAACAGCTGAACCTCACTATTGGTTTGCTCTGATATCGATATGAACTGAGAGAATATGTTTTCGCTATTGATTTTGGCTCTAAAGTCGTTGAACAGTAGATTGTCATCGGTTCGGGTCAGCAGTTCTTTTATCTCTTTTCCGAAGTCAAGCGTTTCGATGACACCGCTCTTCGTCAGATCCAACGCCTTCACCGACGACTGACTCAACTTCACCAGCGATTGCTGCAGAGATCGGAGCTGTTCCTTCACCAGCGGGTATTTGGCCATGTCCATCTCGGGCATGGCCGCCTCATGGCCACCCTCCTTGTTGTCTTTGTTATTGTTGTTGGCGAAGAAACTCGAAGATTCGTCGATCGGAGCTTTGAGATAGTCCTTGATTTTCACTTCGAGTTCCTTTGGATTAATAAGTTTTAAAATAATTCAATTTTCGTCAATACTTAACATCGTTTTTGGCTGTAAGGAAGAAATAGATCAAAGAGTCAGAGCTGAGCACCGGATGTCTGGCCACCAGATTCATGAACCTCTCGAGTGCTTTGCGTCGCTCTTCCACGAAATGGATATCACCTAAGATTTGGATCAATTGAAGCGAAATCACATTAATTGACTCAATATTCAGACCATTTCCGTAAAACTTTTTCGACGGCAGCGCAGGAATCAAACGAAATGGGAATCTGATTACCAAAAGGTCGTAAAGAGAAACAAACTCTTTGAACCGCCTCTGAACCACACATTTGTAGCGCTAATCCAATAAAACAACAAAGTTTTGAACTTTAATTTTTGAACAATTTTACCCAACAAATTATATTAAAAATTGAAGCAACATCACTTATTTACCGGTATCACTGACTTACCTGGCTTCTGATTTCGTATTCGATGTGTTTTAAGATGAGGCCCTTCTTCTCAGGGGCCACCTTAACGGTGATGCGATCTAGGTTCAACAATTCGGTGAATTCGTTGGAGTTGTGGTCATTGCAAACGCCGTTCATTTTAAGAGTCCAATTGTGTTTGAAACCGAGTTCTGAATTCCGATTAGTTTTCAATTCATTATTTCATAATTAGTTTTTCGTATCGCTTGTCGTCAAATGAAATATAGATAAGACAAAAGTATAAAAGATGTTAAACAATGAAAGCGATAAACCGATCGATTCGAGCGAAACACCCCTTTCCAGACTGATCTTGACTTACAATAGCTCTGATAACTGGGTCTTTAGGCCTCGACTTCGATATGAGAGCCAAATTGCAATATAGACTGATATATAATGCAAATTCTTATTCAAAACTTTAAGACTTCTACTAAATAATTCAAATCTTGGAAACCATCGGATATTCAATGATATGTAATGAAAAGTTTTTATCAAAATTTAATGAATTTATTTTTGGATTTTAATATATTTTGCATTAATTATTCAAAATATTTTTTGACTAAATATTTATTGGACTAAATTTTGGACACATGTCGGCGACGGTGTGTGGCTTTGAGTGGCCTTTTGAGTGAGCCATCAAATCTTACGAATAGTCAACACTGAAAACATTGAATTGTCTCCGTTCTGGCGATTTAGTCGCCATTGGAATTGAAATAAAACGTTACATAATTTGATATTTGTTGCAGGAATAGAAACTGCAGAGAAGTAGAGGCGGATTGCAGGACAATCAAATAAGACATCGGTTATTTGCCATGATATTCATCACAGCATTCATTTTAGATGGCAAATAATTTATCTCTCGCTGTGTACGGGCAGAGCGACCACTTTGTTCTGTTCAGTCAGATTCATGAAAAGGTGAGTCGTGTTCGTTAGAGACACCTGTTATGCAATAAAATACTTAATACTTATATTCTATATTCAAGAATTGTTTATTTCGATTATTCCGTAGTGAATTTACAAGAATACTTATTATACACACCGTCTATTGAGCATGATAGTAATCTAATGCTCTAATCTAATCTATATCATTTAACATGCCAAATTTACAGATTCTGGAATCGAATATTGTAAAAATTGAGGGGAAGCGCGACCATTGTGTGCTTAATTGTGGTCACTATGGTTAGCAAAAGACGTTTTGAATGACATTTCGCTGAGAATGACTTCACTTCGACTGTTCCCTGAAAATACTCTTCAGGTCTGGCGATAGGTTTTGTTTCATTGATTTCATCAGTAATTTGTGATATTCTCTCAGTTTTGCTAAATTGATTGGAACTGGGCTTCTCTTTCTGAAGTAACTGACACAACAGCGCCGAAACGTTTCGAGTCCTGCAAATAAATCATCGATTGATCATAAGTGTCCACGTGATCATGCTCATCTTTAGGTTCGTTTTTGTTTTCAACAAATCAGGTAGTCTTTAAATGACCAAAATGACTATTTAATGTCAATAAATATCATGATATACAGTGATACAGTGTAACTCCCGAATAGTCGACCAATTGGTTAAAGAAAAAGTATTCTATTGGAAAGTTTTACGTCCAGTTATCAGTATATTTATGGGCAAAAAATCGCATGACCTGGTTAACTATGAGGAGATTGTACTATTGAGAAATGTATTATTCGGAAGTTCCACTGTAATAGTAGACTATTTCATTTTTTTAAAACAATTTCAGGTGATTTGACGATAAACTAAATCATGAGACTTGCATTTCATATTGAAATTAACTTTTCATGAATGCTTTGGTGACAAACAGAATAAATGATCGAATATTTATATAATTTAACGATTCTTCAACAAACTGACAGTCAAAACAACATTTTTGCATATGAAAACATTTTTTGGTAATAAATTATGGAATTTCAGTCTATCCAAAGTATACAAAAAATGTTTTTATAATGATGTGAACGGTATTTGATATTTATCGGTATTGACCACAACTTCGTTCAACAATGGAAGTAAAAACTAGAGTCAGAACCGACTTTACTATTTAGTACTAAACGAGTATCGCATAGAAAATAGTATCTTAATCTATAGCCTTAATCTATAGCCCAAGATGGGTCGGCAACATTTTTAAAAGGCTTAAAACCAAAATTTATCTAGCTAAAATATTGAACCAGGATGTTAAACTTTCAATGACTCTAAAAGTGATATTTAAAGCCCTTAAATTTCTGGATTAGAATTAGAAATAATAGGTACACTTGGCCCAAAAGAAAGAATCTCAACCCGCAGTAATTTATTAATATTT
>JAQGBE010001358.1:0-11471 GCA_034698225.1 Scheloribates latipes | reverse complement strand
AGAGAGAGAGAGAGAGAGAGAGAGAGAGAGAGAGAGAGAGAGAGAGAATTTGGGTGAGTGTGATGTTGGAAAAGCCGATCGTCAGTCAAGTCATTAGCGAACCGATGGATGTCTTATGCGTTACATAAACTACACTTCGCTTTACTGCTTATGCATTCACAAAGTACTGCAGTTTTTGAACCTCTCTCTCACTTCAAGTCAGTTAACTTTATTCGTGTTATTCCGGTTATGGGTCTGCCATACGACTCACTGCTGGCCCGACAAAGCCAATAATGTCCATCTGTCTGACCATTTCAGATCATCTACTCGTCCTCTGCCGACATAGAGTCCAATACTACAGTCGAACTCGCATTTAATCAGTTGTGCCGTAAATAGAGGTCAATATGAGTGGCGATTATGTGATGCAAATCATCGCTCGCTTCCCATAACTATCGCGCGATCTACTCATCCGGCAAATTGAAGACCGGTGTCAGCCCTGACAGTCCAGTGCTGATGCAAATGCGGTACAAGAGTTGGACCAACCAATTGGTTACTCATTTTTGTCAGCTTTGCTTTATTGAAGTCGTTTTGCGGAGCAGTCACTCGACAGTCAGTGGTTTTATACGCTCTGATTCTGAGCCTAACATTGCATTGAAAGACAGTCCGATCGCAGTTCGGAAGCCAAACACGAAAACACATTTTGGGCCATATATTGGCAGTGAATGTCAAGGGCTTTGACTCGAAGCGGTCACTATTTATATATTAAATGGTCGTAAGTTTTGAGTCATTTAAGACATTTTATGTCACTTGTGTTGGCAAATGTGTTCACTCGCGGAAAGCAATTCAAGTTATTTATGTAGAAAAACAGTCCAAAACTTCTAACTTTGCTCTGGTTTTCTGTTTTTCCAATTCTGTTCAATGAATGTATGGAATGAATGGCCAAAACGAAACGAAAAGTATTTCTCAATTGTATTATTAGGTAATTGAAGAGAGGGCTCAATAGTGAGCTCAGAATTTAGTGATTCCTTTCTGATGGCCACTCATTGGCATTGAGATACTGGCCATTGTCTGGCGAGAGGACTGCCAGTCCCGCGCCATAAAGGTTAGTCAAGCGATCACTTAATGTGTTCCCACTTATCATCCATTCAATAGTTGATTAAAAGCCTATGACTTCTATCGACTGAAATCCCATTCGGTCTGCAATATCGCTAAATAGTTGCCGACTTCAGGTGTGAACGAAGTGACGACAGACGGCTTACTGTCATCACTACTATGAATATGCTTTGGCTTTTAGAATGATTGCCAGACTCTAGAGTTTCAATGGCTCGAAATGACATCGCTAGAAAAGCATCACTTCACTGACTGAAATACCAACTTGTTTTGGCAGAAAATATCAAGATATGAGTGAAATGCGAATTTCATCTAGATAAACAATTTGCACCAGGCCAAATAATAATTTTTAAAATTTTATTCATCTATTGATATTTCGATCAAAACAAGTATTGGATTATTGCGATTGTAGTTATTGATCATATGCTACAAAGTTTGCAACTCGACTTGGTCTAGGTATAAATTGACCATGCATCAAAAACAACACTAGAATTGATATAATCCAATAAATTTTTCAGACAGTGAATTTGCTGTTTCTACCAAACTATTGTTCTAGGAAATGGAATTCTAGCAAACGAATTTTACGACTGCCCTGTGGATTGAGCGAGGGCATGCATAGATTGGGCGTCTCATCGCCACGACCCATACTTGTTCTAGCAAGTGATTACCTCTTGAAAGACACTCGAGAGAGCGATCGTGTTTTGTCACTTGAGATATGCACGGAATCAGTCAAACACTCATTTTCGCCCTTCGCCTCAATTCTGGACTCACAATCAAAAAGTGTGTTTCGGGCCATAAATTGCATTATTATTGTTCCCTAAAAGTGGTTCGCATTCGTCTCAATGGATGTGATTTTGATAAAACACGGTCTCTCTCTCTCTCTCTCTCTCTCTCTCTCTCTCTCTCTCTCTCTCTCTCCACACTAAAACATTTCATGTTTTCAAGTGATTCCATTCTCAAATCGGCAAACTTTATGGTTTATGGTCAATATTGTATGTGTAACTGATTTATCCGAACCGAATGTTGGCCTAAATTCCCAAAATATGACTCACAATGAAAGGCATCGGTAATTATTTGGTTGTCCGTTAAGTTATTGTACGAACGATTAGAGATTAGCTATAATTGAGAGCAACAATGAAAGTTTAATTCCGAAACCCTATTAAACAAATTGAATCCATAATAGATGAGCGAAAGGAGTCAAAGCAGATCCCAGTCTTGGAGTTGAGGTTCGTTACCACAACTCAGACACACATTGTCTCAACTGATTGTCGAACGAATTGACTTTTGATTGACGTCGAGGGGAAACGAAGGCATTACTCGACCTAACATTTACACCATTTTTGTTACGACGACTGACAGAGAAAGTGATTTTCGCTTCTTCTGTACAACGCTTGCAATTATAAAGATATTGAACTACTTTCGTCTGAACTGAAAGCCAAACCAAAAGCCAAACCCCAGTCTTCCCACTGGTGTCTGACTAACACTACTGTTTCATAACTTAAAGTGCATTTCGAAACCAATACCAAAAATAAAAATTCTTTTCACAAACATTATTAAAACAAAAGTATTAAACAAAACAAAGAAATACAAAAAACAGAGAATCGGAGAAAAAGTCGGTTTTAAATCGGTTTTATAAAATGTATTGTCAACTCTTGTTTCGTCACTTTTATGAGAATTGAATTAAAAATGAGTGCAAAGGCTCTGCACTGAAGTGCCCTTCAGAGCAGTGGAGCGTCGGGTCTAACGAGAGGCCAAGTCTTGTGCGGAGAGAGTATCGCATTTCGGAGCTCTGCTCAACAGAATCGCAATGAATTGAAAATATAATTTAATCTATTCTTTCGATTGGCTTAATATAAGGCCCGAATTGAAAATATGTTGTCAGTGACAGTGCAGTGCAGTGCTGTGTGGCAGTGCAGGTGCCCAACCATTGCAAGAGCATTGCAGAGCATTGCTGGTGCTCTGCCTTTAAAGTGGCATTCAATCCAATGAAGAGGTCATCAAAGTTTGAATGTTTCAAAGTTTAACACAATTTGAATGGCCATCAAAACATGAAAATCTAAGGCATAGTATCGATGAGTTGTTGGTTGGGATAGACATTGAAATTCACCGAACCTTTTATTCTATGATTACATATTGTTTAGCACAAGAAAACCATTGGCGGCCATCAATTGTCCATTGGGTTCGGTTCGGGCGCGCAGTTGGCGCTAATGTTGACTCTGGTCTGCACTCTGTGTGCGATCGCAACACAAATTCAATTGGCGTTCAAACATAACTTTGGCTCCAAAATGAATGGCAAACAAAGTTTCAGTTCAGAAGACAATTGGATCACTGCTTTGCTGACCACAACTTCGCCGCTTAACTCGTATTTATGTTCTCATCTCAAGTGAGTTATACTTATAAAAACTTATGGCAAAACATACTTAATTCAGAGCAAAGCCAACAAACGATATCTATTTTAATGGAAACCAATCCGCAAATCACTTTAAAAGCCTTGATCTCAACTTTAGATTCGATTCGAACTCAAATATTAATTTCTCTGCGTTTGCGATGAACTTAAAAATCGAAACTTCCATTATCTGAAGGGCTTATGTCTAATATGTTTAAAATATGAAACGAAAGCCGAATTACGAAATATATTTACCGAAAATCCCGTTAATATTCAAATGATATGTTTTGTGAGGTCATAATCGGCTACAACAACAAGACATGGAGTTGTGCTCACATCCGACGAGTGCCGCACAAAACGGGAATAAAGTGTTCACTAATAGGAGATTAAGCGATTCGGTACGAGTCGGAGAAGGAGTAATACGTTTGGCTCATTTGAAAGTGAAACAAAGCTTGCATTACATAACTGAACATAACATAAGGCAAGACTGAGCTCACTCTCGGCGGCGGAACTGACAAACGGAGAGTTGGAGTCGAAGCCAAAGGCGAGTACAGAGCGGGCACTGGATGTGTGTCTGATGTGAATGCGGTGTCGAACAAAAAATAAAAGTTTGGTTGGAAAATGAGGGAAAAAGAGTGGTATCATGTGTTGGATGTGGATGTGGTGTGCAGTTGGATGTGGCAGTGCTGCCAATATCATCATCATTATCATCAAATAGAGGACATGAGCGGTGAGTGCATTGAGTGCTTACACGCATTTGTTTGTGTTAGGCAGTGATCGCATTGCCTTCACAACACTACCTCGCAGTTCGCAGTTTGAGCTCACATTATAAAACATTAGACTCGTTGGACGGACACAACAGCCAAATCTCGGGAGTATTTTCTCGTCTAATGAAACGAATTGTCTCTTATTATTGTAGTAAAAAGCGAACGAATGTTTAATATTAGTGGTTTGGGGGCTGAGCGCCAGTTATGGACTGTCGGTTGGCTCGTAACCGAACCGATACTAAAAGAGAGATAAAATTTAGTGATCAGTAGAAGTGATGCTCAACTGATCCGAATCGGGTGATCACAACCAGAATTGACAATTTGTTTGGCCAAAAGTGATCATCATTTAGGTCTCAACTGTGGTCTCCACTGACGGCCACACACTTCCAGTTTGAGTTCAATTTTTAGTGAATTACCTCCGAATCTAATTTCATTGATAGTGACAATCAGTCTCTAAAGTGTGGCGAAACGCAATTCCGCACAAAATATTAGTTCATTTGCTGCACTCCGACGACAATAAATATCTATAATATAATAAAAGACTCGGAAACTGAACACTCATTATATTTGACAAACAGTAACGATATTAAGACATAACGACTACTTCTCAGGGCTTTAAAACAAAATCAACATTAAAGTAGAATCACGTCTATTGTGGACATTAAGTGTTTGATTGCATCGACAAGTCTTCGCGTATTATCTGTCGCTCATTAACTATGAAATATAGTCAACACAATACACAATACACTTCATATGCGAAGCAATTTATAACAAATGATGTTTGCGTTGAAAACTCTTCACAATTTGAGAGCCATTCAATCAAATTCTTAATTAAACAAAACCTAATATTTGGCCACAATTTGGATACATTTTACAAATTTGAATATTTGTTAGAAGTTTCGAACGATTTGATGGAATTGAATGCAATCGAATGTATTTTGGAGACAGTATTCTTGCTTATCGGTTGAGTGCATACTATAAGAGACAATAATGCAAAGTGTTATGCAAACCGAGTGCAAGGGTGAGAGACAGTGAGCGCCAGAGCTGTGTCTCCGATAAAAAATGGACTGAAAGAGCCATTTGGCAGCTCTGCCGAGAAGACCATTCTCTCCATCGACAAAAACAACTATTAAAGAGGTTTTTGCAGTGAATTTTCACTTTTGCTAAAAGGATTCATTGGAGAGAAAGTGTTCATTGAATCGATGCCTCACTTTATTTGGTTTACGTGAGGCCCGAATGGAAGGATTGGCGGCACTTCTCTCAAAAACATTTTCTAAATAACAAAACTGAATGACAACAGAGACTACTCTATCATTACATTCGTGTCCTCTCACACAAAGTTTTATAAATGATTTCTAACTTTGATTTTATTGCCAATCCGTTGAAGAATAGTATTGTTTTTCATTCAATGCTTGGGTGTATTGCAGGCAAACAAAGACTTCTATTGGAGTTGTCGTTGGCGTAGGTCTGAAGTCTGGCTTCTGATCGCTCATCACATCAGAGGACCTGTCGTTTCGCTGAACCGGCGATTCTTTTGCCGATCCAGAAATGGTTACGACGTGTGACACAAAACGAGTTTATGAACGCCTCAAAAGTCATGTTTTGCATATCAGCTCTAAATTTGAATCTATTCTAGCGATGAGTTATTGTGTCAGTGATTGTCGACTGGAGTGAGTCTTTGCAGGCAATCATTTGCGGCCAAATCCCTGCTCCAGAAGTCGATCGAATCAATCATTGGTTGATTATATGAAGAGCAGAGACGGTTAGCGACGGTTAGCCCAGAAGATGACCGCAAATACTTGCAAAGACTCATAACATTGCACTCAAAGCAGGCTTTGTGTGAAATGCCTGGAAATAGTTGGGAATCGAGGGATACTGTGAGGACTCGACGAAACAAAGGGATCAAATGGAGATGAGACGGATTTGAGGACTGGCGTGACTAATGACGGCCATCATTGCCAACAAATACGTGACTTGTATTGGCGAACAGACCAATCCGTGGCCCGACTCGGCTCTGGTCTGCTCTGCTCTGCTCTTATGTAATACTTATTGGATGACATCATTTCCTAAATTAACTTTTTGTCCGCTTTTTATACAAGAAGTGATCCAAAAACAAATCAAAAGCCAATGCAATAATCGAAAGACTTTAAGTAAAGACATGTCGAAGAAGTGATACAACAGCGCACTCCACACCACAACCGGCGAAGACATAAACCGAGTTTTATGACTGGTTTTGTCAATCGAAGTCAACACTAATAATGAAAGCGTTTTGATAGACCAGCCGTTGGAGTGGTCTCTGGTCTGTGGTATGCGGTCTGTGCTATACTGTAGTCCAGTCCAGTCCAGCCTTTATTCTAGTCTAGGCCTCACTTCTCAATGACATTAACAATCATTAGAGCGAACTCTCATTTGGATTATTGGCCAAAAGGCAAGCGAAGGCATCACTTAGTGTTTGGCCGGAGAGGGGCGGACACCGCAGACTGGAGTCGGACAACAAAGACAACTCATTTAATCATTGCATTCATTGTGACCTTCATTTGGAAAATTCAATCAAATTAAGTATAGAAGAGTTGGAGTCGGACTCGCGCTCTGACCCCACCATTCATTGATTATCCGCCAAATGGGTTCCAAAACAAGAGATAAAAAGAAGAAAATTATTTTGACTGAAAAAGTGAACCGAAAAGCACTACCAAAACACAAATAAATCAATGTCTGGCGAAACATAAGACAAGATAAATGCCGTTATGTCTGACGGCCAGAGCTCTACTACAAGACGAGTGAGCCATAAGTCTCGCAGATTTGTTGCACTCATAGGAATACACCCGAAGTTGACACTAGAGTTCGGGTCCTCTTATTTATTGTTAGACCAAAATTTGCATAAATCAAGTCCTCCTCTGATATTAACTTATTTTAAATTATTGTTTTGTCTCAACAATAAATTTCAAGCGACCGAACCATTTGTCAACAGTTCTGCTCTTAAGACAAATTATGGCTAATTCTGTTCAATACATAAAACTCATTGGTTTTTGACTCGTTTTTTGAGAAACGTTTTTGTTTATTCATATTCGCGAATGCGAGTCACGAACCGAATCGTCGAAAGTTAGTAAAACTTTGTTGATGTAAGTCATGAGTAATATGTATGGCTTGGGCTTCACTCCACTCTAATCTTGGTCTACTGACTCGAGGACAGTATTCCAATTGCGAGTCATATGTTAGGATCGGTTCGATTGTCAGACTTTCCATTTGTTTTCGCTCTCATATAATACTAAACTTATTCTGAATTCTATTTCACACTTTCATCCGATATAAAAGTCGTTTAGGTTTTTGTGGTTTTTTGACGGACCGAACTGTTAGTGGTGTTGGAGTGGGTCGCGACTCACCATTCAATATACACACTCGAGAACACACTCTCACCTAAACCAGTAATAAATAGGAGAAATGGAAACTTTTGGACTGAGTTTTCCATTTCTCACAAAACGTGTTGGACTGGAAATATCGTAATAAGTGTCGCACAGAGTCGGCAGTTGTGCCACACTTTGGACAGCGATTGATGGGCTCAGCGATCGCCGCATGACTTGTGCTGCGCTCCGGATAGCCGTTCGCCTCACTTACCACCATATCTACGACACACCGGCCGTCCAACCCATCAGACGCTCTCCGACTCTCTTATTGTCAAAAGAAATATGTAATATATTAATGTTTTACTTGTGATTAAACTGACAATTATTGCCAATGAAAACAATTATTTACTGTCTATTAGAGACATATTGTTTGCGGAGAACAATATTGTTTCGATTGGCGGCCAAATGTTTATTAAACAAAACCGAATTAATGGCAAACTTTCGCTCTTTTTATATATGGAAATACGTTAGGAATCAATCACTGCCTTCGGGGTCGAACACAGATTTCCATTTCACTCACGATATATATCCGGATCTCTGAGTGAAGTCAAGTGTTGTGCGGAGGACTCGGAGCTCGAGTAGAGTTAATCCGAGGACAAAGTTATTCTATGGTTAGCGCTATTCTTGTTGTGACTTCATTGGAAGGCAGACTCGCAATCGGCTCCTAATCTGTGCGCCGATTCTGTTGATCGAGTAATGCAGCTGTACTTCAGTCACAACAATCCGGGCCATTGACAGACAGCCAGCGATTCGTTCAATGCCTGCCATTCCTCACAATTTGCTGAACTCAACCGATTCGCAAACTTTTAATTCGTTTGTCAATCAATTGTATCGACAAAACAAAAGCGGGTCTCAAATGTCTGAAGTCTGATGTCTGGCAGAAATGCGGTAATAACTGCCTGTTTTGCGACCAACACATCAAACGGCAGACACAAGCGATCCCTCACTGAAGAAAATATTGTTTTTCTTTATCAGTTTTGACATTTTTATTGCGTTATTACTGAGAATATCGTATCGAATGAGTTATGTTTTGCAGAATTAATATATTTTTGGTCTTTATTGACGATTAGATCACAGATTGAATTAAAATAAGATTCAAATCATTTGGAAGAGAGAGTCAAATGAGAGCCGAATTCAATATATTTGATGCGACTCTTGGTATGAGTCAAATATGGAATTCCAATCTCTTCTCTTCTAATATATTCACGAATGCATAATAAGTAAGCCTTTTGTGCGACATATATAACAATCATTTCGTAAGAGTTGGCGATAAAAACAAGTCTCGATGTCATCGATGCGGAAAAGCACTTATCGTTGTCATAAGCAGAGAATTATTATCTGAAAACAGAACGAAATCAATAATTGACATCTTCTTCCCCGACAACACTCGATGTCGTTTTGATGGCACTGACGTCTCAACCCTTCGTTGGCATCATTTCACGGCATTAGTCCTGTGCTGTGCTGTGCTGTGAGGGGTCGGCACTCGTCGCCACTCGCACTCCACTCAACTGTTTTTAGGCCAAAGTTTGATGTCTTTCTCCAAGTAATTACTTCTCACTTATTCACTATTGACTGAACATTTTTCTTCATCTTTTCATTTGTTATATAATTACCAAAATAGCATTATTATCAAAGACCTTAACACACAATCACGAGTCGACTGAATCACTGAATATTGCTTACTCTCGCAGTTGAAGTCAATATTTCGATTGAAAAGGAGTTGTGTTTCCGTCGAGAACTGCATTCAATCATATCTGGCATTCATTGGACGCCAAAAATTACTGCTTTCTATGACTCATAATAAACGGCTCTCCAAATACAAGAATTAACTCAATTCTGGCCTCTCTTTAAATTTTGATGAATGGGTCGATCGAAAGGAGTGTTGTTTTATCGATAATTACATTCAATTTGCGAGATATTTGTCTCAAAGCCATACTCTGTTAGTTGTGAACCACACTTAGCATTGAATCGACATTTCATAGCGATGTCGACGCGATCTTCAGTCGATGTCCTCGCTATTGATCCGAATTTATTTAACCGAATATTTTAATCAAGTCTTTGTGTCTGAAGGCAAGCTATGAATGGACTCAATTAAGTCTGGACTCGAGCCCAGACTTAGGGCTCGACTCGACTGGAGGCGAATAATAAGATGCAGTAATCGCTAAAAGAAATTCAGTCTTATTATTGATTGTATCGGAATCTGAAGTGGTTTTTGAGGGCAAATGGTTTGCTCACAAAAAAAAAGATTTTGTCCGACAATTGGATTCTGTGCTCAATAGTGAATCAAATGGCATAAAAATTTATTATTGCATAGAATCGGTCGCACATAAGTCATGCGACGACTTGTTTGTCATATATCGCAAACTGCGAGCAATACTCTTGTCTGCCATCAAAAGGCCTCAAAACATAAAGGTTTTCAACTTTTTGGGCTATTCTATAGTCTCCGGTGGAGTCCGCGATGCGTGTAATTACTAAACAATTATGAGGAAACGCACTCTTTAGTGGAGCCTATTCTGAATTTGTCGAACGGCTGACCCGAACCCAACACAATTGATTACTCCAATGAGCGACGACTCGCCGATAGACCAGAGAACTACCGATTCGGGTCTCAATGCGAACGCCAGTTCAGTCTCTCACCGATCAGACACTGAGAACACTGTATTAGAAATATTTGGTTCGATTGACGAAACCTATTAGCATAACAAAGGTTTGATATTTTTGTTGCTCACATCCAGTCGAGTCGAGTCGAGTCCTACTCGGGAGTCCTCCTCTCGAGTCCACTTCTAGCCATCACCAGATCAGTCGACACAACACTAATCATCAAATTTGCCGCAAATATGATTCCCTTTCGGAGCCTTTGATTCTATTCATTAGACCTCAAACTTTCGTTGGATTGGATGCAAATTTAGTGCCGAATAAATCACAAATTATGTCATTAAAGTGTAACCGAAGTGCAACGGCAGCCCTATCTGCAGATCTAATTGTTGTTTGGGCACAATTGGGGCCCAAAAAGCGATTAGAATTAATCCAGAGGTGGATCTGACGAAGCGATTTGTCTTGATTATCGAGTGACACCGATATCCACAAAACACAAAAGCGCTTTACTTTCGGATCTGAATTTGGACTCAACTTAAGTGCAATAAATTATTGTCAGTCGGCCTCAGATGCAAAACTGGCCGCACTTTATCAGACCATCGGCTCAACCGTTCAGTTATTATCGAGGCTATTGCCCGGCGATACTAACTTCGATCAACTCTAGGGAACTATTATTACAAAATATTATTAGAACTTTTGCCACTATTTGCGATACAAACGTTGTTTTATTGGCTTTGATTTGAATTAACTGAAGTGAAAACTGGCGTATATTTTGAGTTAACTCTGGTTTTAGTTTAAATAATAATAAAAGAAACGAGTTTTGGATTTATGGGTGAGATATGGTTCGGAAGAAATGTTTTTATAAGTCGTATTCGTATGCGATATGAGTGGCCGACAAGTGTTGGCACAAAATTTTTATTGCATTTTTCGGATTAAATATTTTGCAGCGAATATTCTCGATATTGTATTGCATTGTCAAAAGTGTGAATCAATGGGTGCATAAATTAGTGAAACGCCTCAGACTTGTTGTTTAAAAGCTAATGAGCCCTCACTTATTGCTGGAGTGATCGAGTGATACAGTGATGTGAGGCTGTGATGCAGTGCAGTGCAGTCCTACACTCGTATGCCTCGATCACCACCTCTGAGCCAATCTAAACCGTTATAAACCGCGAATTTGGCCAAAATTTGCTCTCAGTTTGTGGTAATCTTGAGTGAGAGTTAGTGTGCGACAGA
>JAQGBE010001357.1:0-11472 GCA_034698225.1 Scheloribates latipes | reverse complement strand
AGTTATAGTTGAATCGTGAGCTTTTATTGAATTATCTTGGTAAAACCACTGGCCCTATAATTAATCAAAAGAGTGTACACAAGAAATAGAGTCGAGTTAACACAACGTTCTGACTGTTCTGAGTGAGTGAGCATGGTGCTGTGTCAGGAGACACGAGACAATGCCCTTCGTGATGCGGCACTTAATGAATCTTGGTCAGCGCTATGGCAGTAGCTCTTAGTGCTGTTCAGTCTGTGCTCATTGTTCAACGAGTGTTCGCCAACGATGTCGGCCAACAAAGAGCCAAACGCTGAACCAAAATCAATCACTGCTCTGTAGATCTGTTCTGTTCTGCAGATCTGCTCCGAGTTTCAAAGACTTGACTGCACTCTTCAGTCTCCACTGCATTGAGACATTGGGAGCAACAAAAATGTCAAACATTAGTATCAGACTAATAGACAATTCGTATAATAACAGTCAAGTGTTGCAAACGCTGAGAAAATCATTGGAACAGCCGATCGACTATTTGTTTAATAGCAGTTCACAATTGATTCCGAGCGTAATCAGCGCTGACAACCAATCGATGGCCGGCCAGAGCGCGACAGACGCCCAGACCAAGGCCTCGGTGGCCGATAATCAATCACTGGAATCGAGTCATATCGACAGTTATGTCGTTTGTCATAACAGATCACATCTGGCGTTCACTTCTGTCCAGCAGTTGAGTCTTCAGGTAAACACTCAATGCATCGATAAGACGGTCGCCTAATGACCACTCATTGCATGACAACTGACCGCTCAGTGAAAACAATTACCAAACCATTTGTTTGTTATATGAAATTCGGTTCAATCGTTAGATTGAGACCTATCAAGAGCTATATAGCCGGGTCAGTGTAGCGAAACCTGAGCAAAGTTCCACTGGGAGTTATGCTCACACGAATTTTGTAGCAATTTTAGCAAATAGTGTTTGAACAAGATAAGCAATTGGCCTAGTTGATGCCGATAATTTATGTCATTTGGCACAGTTAATGCCAGTGAAAATTGATTGCTCGCTCATTTAGGGCTTTAGCTATTTATTCAATCAATTTGTTCCAGAAATTATTTTATTGGCGATAGTGAGCGATGAGAAGCCAAACATTGTCTCATCTCTGTTGACAAACATCGATGTCATTGATGTTCAGACAATGTTCTATCAGTTGAATGCATGGCACTGTCCTAAGACTGTGAGCTAGATCATCCCCTTAATCAAATATTTTCGTACATTCGTGTAGCTAATGATCACCAAGAACAATTACCATCAAACCCAGAGAATGAATTGGTTTTTGTGCAGGTTTCAGGATTTATTGATTTCATGGGATTCAAAATAATCAAGTTAATAGTTGGTTATCAACTTGATAGATATTAATTAACCAAGATTACTTTTGACATTTCGAACCGGCATGTGATATAATACCCAGGAGCAATCAATAGGCTTACATAATAAACCTTACATAACACACCGAGCAAGGTTACCTATAACCATGGTGATTACTAATTGTCCGGCAATAATACTACATGTACATTATCATGTTGATTGTGCTCCAGGTCTGTATGATCGCGTCGATCGTCAGTTTCCTGATCCAACTGTCGGTCTACGGCTTCGTTCCGAAGCTGCAGAGCCTTCCGGGCAAATGTCTGATGTCTTTGTCGCTGTCACTGTTGGCCTTAAACCTCTTCCTCATCATGTCGTTCAACATTGAGACCAGTCGTCAGTCCGTCTTCTGCGTAGTGGTCGGCGTCGCCAAACACTACTTCTGTTTGGCCGCCTTCTGCTGGATGTCGGTCCTGGCCTTCGACACGCACTGGACATTCCACTTGCCTAACCGAAACCACCCTGCCACCGCTCTCAAAGGTAACCAAGCACAAGTATAGATACATTGTGATAGTCATTGTGAAACAGCTTGCACAATTGACTATACTTCGAACTTGATATGCCAATCAAGGCCAATTTATCAAATGACCAATTTATCAAGTGCACGATTTGCGTAATAGATTGGTACTTGGTATTCTGCAATCGATTGTTCTCATACGAAATTCAATATGACCCAGATTACAAATATTTATAGACAGCTCTAATATAGAATTTATGATTTCAAAAGCAAAAGCTAAAGAAGTGTTAGGAGCTAATGGAGATACGGGCTATGGTTTTGCTATGGCTAATGGCTACGACCCAACATATTATTGCTACCCCGACAACACAATTCAACATTATTAATACTTAACTAGATCGGTTTTCTGGTTTTTGCCAACTCCAGCAAGCTTTGGTGTAGCCACAGAACCAAAGTATCTAGTTGATTGCCAAAAGAGTAGTGTGATATTTCAAATTAATAGAGTTGGTAATTAGGTGTCACTAACTTCACAGTTGAGTCAATTAATTTTGATTAGACCGATGTGTTTCTGTTTGCGACCATAGGCTACCATAAGAGGACCTCACTCTTCATCAAATACAGTGTCTACTCGTGGCTAACGCCGGCTCTAATGGTGGGCATTGCCGTCAGTATAGACTACTTAATCCAAACGGATCTGTCGGTGAAACCCATGTACGGGAAGGTTGTGTGCGGTCTGAGTCAACTGATGTCGATCCTGGTCTGGTCTACGATCCCCTCGTGTCTCATACTATTCGTTAACATCATATTCTTCGCCAAAACGCTGACCAAACTCAACCGGATCACCGGCGAGACCGAGCTGGCCAACAAGGCCACCTTCCGGGAGCGCTTCCTCTGGTGCGCCAAGTTGGCCATCTTGCTGGGCATCGCCTGGATATTCCAGTTCATATCGACCTTCGTCTGCGAGATCTGGTTCCAGTACTTCGCGCAGCTCTTCCTCGCTTGTCAAGGTCTGTTCATCCTGTCGATAACCACGCTGAAGCGGTCGGTCTTCGAGCTGGTCAAACGCCGCTTCTTCTACCTGAAGAATCCGGGTCTACAGCGGCAGCAGTCGAGCAAACGTTCCTTTCAGGCGACGGCTTCCATGAAAGCGCTGCCAGTCTTCTGAAGACATGACTCGCTTTTCATTGGCCGACAATCGACTGAATTATTGATGGTTTGATTGATAAGTTGTGTCGCATTGTCACAGACAGGCCATCAGTATTGGTGGTCATCGGTGTGTCCGATGTGACCGCAGGTGTGTCCGAGCACTTGACCGAGTGCTGAGCGCATGCCACCGAGCAAATGCACCTGTTCAAATATTTAGCCAATCGTTTCACTATACTCACTTGAATGGCACCGCTCATTGTGACAAGGTCCCGCAGCGTCTACACCGTTAAACAATTCACTATTGTCCATGTTTACATTTTGGTAGGTGTAAAGTTTGTATTAAACACTGATCAAGATTATAATCTTCAATCGTCAGCGCATTTGTTGTTTTTGTTTCCAAACTTCGCTGGATTTAAGATTTATGATTTACTGTAAGTGCAAGATTATTTTTGAAAATTGACTTTCAAATGAATTACTGTGCGATATAAAGCTCCATAAATTGGCCATGCTCATATTTTAAAGAATTCTAC
This sequence comes from Scheloribates latipes, assembly GCA_034698225.1. Taxonomy (NCBI): domain Eukaryota; kingdom Metazoa; phylum Arthropoda; class Arachnida; order Sarcoptiformes; family Scheloribatidae; genus Scheloribates; species Scheloribates pallidulus. The sequence continues at coordinate 7,952 of JAQGBE010001357.1, read as the reverse complement.
TGCTATTTTATTAGTGTTCAATCTGAAATCAAAACTCCAACTAAACATTTTGCCGATATTTTCTTCTATTTTTGTGCTAGATATGTTTTAAATTTTAAAATTCTAATAAATAGCATTTATCTTGTCAAAAATAGCTTCGAGATTAATGATCATTTCGCAATCTATAAATCTATAAATATCATTTCCGAATGTCATCAAGTCGAAATCACCAAGCTGATATAAATCGATATTATCGCTTACCAATGTTTGTAAATTAGCTTGGCAAACTGTTTACCACTATTCGAATAGCTGTAGTGTAGTGCCCATCACCATTTTGACCATTGTATAAAGTACTTCCATTTAGAACTTGGTTTAACCGGTGTTATAATGAAATTATATTTATTGATAACTAATAACAATAATAATAATAACAATTAATCAATAACCGAATCAATGGCCGCGATATTAGTTAACCAAACGATGTGAACAATCTTTAAATTATATATTTGTATAGACAAACACAAACTTATGTCACGAACTTTGTAAGTCTAACTTGAAATAAACTATTTTGTCCAAAGCATAATAAACACTCTAATTAGCAAGGCCAGTGGTTGCTCACTCATAGAATTGGCTGACTTGAGCGGGGAAATACTGTGAGGCCATCCCTGGCCGCGAATCAACGTTTTCGACCCACTTTATAGATGAGCACCAAATAGATAATAACGTGCAAACAGATGAGAAAAGTGGTGAGTAATTCGATTTGTAACCAGAAGTTTTGGTCCGAGCCCTCGATCTCGAACTGTGTCAGTAGCAGTGATATGATAGAACCATTTCCGAGCGCTTCTTTGCCGCCAAACATAATCATAATCTCGTCTTCGGGTTCGGCGTTCGGCTTATCAAACGACTCGGCGTCGTCGTTGTCGCCCATAAACGACTGGTACTGAAACATGACAGACATCGCTTTGAGCCATTGGGGCCGAGTCAGGTTGGTCAGGGCGTCCACCTCGAGCAGACTGTGCTCGTACACACACCGGTCCAGACCGAACACCAGGATCAGCAGACCGCTGAGGGCGTAGCGCAGGAATGATAGGTAACTGATGGGCACTAAATAGTATGGCATTAGAGAGACCTTGCGGAAGAAGCCGGAGAATATGAACAAGGGCAACACGACTAAGGTAGAGAATGGGGGAAAATCAATTGGGTAGTCTAAGCAGATTATAAGTTGCGAGGTTACTTGTCCCTGATGCGAAAGTGGCCGCGTTTGCATCTTCCATGAATAAAGCACCGAAAATAAGACCTGACAATTGAAAAGTTTGTCATCAATTGAATATGATCAGGTCACAATCACTGAACATTGCTCACCTATTCCCTGTCCGCAAAGTGTGACAAAGATGTCTATTATATTGAAATAAATGAGACGATTGTATGTATCGAACAGCTGTCCAGTGATGAAGAATACAGAAGTGGTGAGCGACAGACTTGTTAGCAGACAGAAGGGAATGTCGGCCAACACTTTGCTCACGTAATACGAGAATATACTATAATAAGAGTTCGTGTATTCCTTCACAAAGACGCTCATCTCGAAGGGAAAGGTAAGGATTATCGCCGAGTAAGTCCCAAACATACACATCATCAGAGTTAGGAACAGTAGCGCAACATTCTCTTGGATTTGGAACCTCTCCTCTTCGAACTTGTCCATCAATTCATTGATATCTGTCTTCCAGAGCATTATCTTAGATGGTGGACAGCCCGAGGCGCGGCCTATGTCCGAGCTAAATATGGCGCCGATCAAGAAGGCGGTGGGAAATACACTCAAACATCCTTCAGACAGAACAACAGTGATTATCAATATAGATCTAAATTGACCAGATTATACTTATGAGAAATAGATTTGGATCACGGTAGGTTATCAAGAATATTCGCCGCATTAGTATCCAGATCTTTTTGAATGTGGCCCTAGAATGGTGTGTCAATGAATGAGAGCAAGAAATATCTTATAATGTCTTACTTGGATCGGAAGGCTTTGTCTGCTTGAATGGCAGTGATGACACTCGAGTAGCCTTCGGTTGACTTGTTTTCATACCTGGATCGGTGCGACTCTTGGGTGTAGTGACTCAACTGATGGACACTCTGTTTGGCGAACTCGCCAGAAGCCACTTCGATGATGAAATCGGCCGGATTGGTGAACTGGGGCACATTGAGACCTGTCTCGGTGTGGGTACTCCCAATGTGTCAGTCAAATGGTATACTCTTTTGGTCTCACCTATCAGTGACAGAGTTTGTGCCACTTCTCCCGGCGGTCCGTCATAAACACATTTGCCAGTGTTGGACAGCACATAGACTTTGTCGAACAGACTGAACATCTTTGAGCTCGGCTGGTGAATAGTGGCCACCACTGCGATCGGTTTTCGTTGTTTGGTCAGAGCTAAGGCCGCTTTGATTGTTTGAGCGGTGGCCGCACTGTCGAGGCCTGTGGTCGGCTCGTCCAATATGAGGACATCCACTTTGCTGACCAGTTCCAGTGCAATGGACAATCTCTTCCGCTGACCGCCACTGCATTTCAGGGTTAAATTATCTTGACATATTTCGAGACCTAATTTCTTGATTAGACTGTCGGCGATGTTGTCGTGATTGACGTACTGTCGGTCTGCGTTGCGGAGACGCGACGCGAAGAGCAGTGACTCCTTCACAGTCAAGTGGTCTAACAAGTGGTCGAACTGTTCGACGAATCCGATTCTCAGAGTATCCTTTCCACACATTCTAATATCGCCCGACAATCCTATCGTTCGTTTTCCGCCCAAACATTCCAGAAGAGTAGACTTGCCGGCACCGGAAGGTCCCATCAGAGCGACTAACTATCGACCAATTCAGTTAATCAAGTGATTTCGGTGATGGCATACCTGTCCACTGTGAAACGAACCGCTGACCCCATTCAGAATCGTTCTATACTTATCATCTTTCTTCTCGAACAGGGTTTGAGGGAATGTCCGCCGTCTGACGGTGTAGTAGATATTGTTCCAACAGATCTCGATTATAATCTTCTTTGTTGGCTTCTGCGGCGCGACCCTCACCTGCATGACTGGGGCCGGATATAAACTGTGTACTGGACGGGTAGTAAACCAGTGGTTAGAAGCGGTCGATCGCAACTGTATTGCAAGAGAATGTAAATTAGTTACCGATATTGCCGTTCATCGCGACGCCGATCAGACGCGCATATATGCAATGGTTACTCAATTGCTAGCACTAAGTGCATGTGATTAAATGGCAGCTAGCTATAAAATGATAAATTGCGAATGTAGTCAAGCGTGGATGACGTTCGTCTTGGCTATGATCCTGCAATTGGCTCGAGTTTCGTGTGGCTCTGTATATGTCGACTTAATGTGTGCTAATTCATCGTTCGGATGGTATCGTGTTATGTATTCATTTGGCTCAATGTTCTTAATAAAGCTCAAAAATCAATATCCAAAATGTCAATAAAACTTTTTTTTGCAAGAACCATAGAGTCGTCAAAAGATGGCAAGGTGTTCTTGACATACTTCCCTTGATCAAACAATTAGTCCAATTCAGAATCAAATTATGAAACTAATTGTTCCTAGAATTGACTCAATTGGAGTCAAATTATCTTAAATACGGGGGTTCTTCTAATTAGTTGTGAAATTGGACCTTGATTATCCAGAAATATCTAGATAAACCAGTTGATTCGGGAATATATATCGAATTGAATCGATTTATATTGATATAAATTATTTGAATAATTTCGATATTATAATAAAAGCCGAATAATCGCGTCGAACAGCGAAATAGAAGATCAAGGCTGAGGTCAAACAGCGATGATTGATGGCGACAATTGTCGGATCAGTTATCTGTTGCCAAACCGGCGGAGCGTTTCACTGATCGCGAGAGATATTTTCGTATCCGACAGAAAGTATTAGAATAGTATTGGAGTGAAGACAGCAAGCATTGGCAAGTATTTGAGCATGTTACTCGAATTAATTTAATATTAGCTGGTTGTCTAAATTTAATTCACCTTTGTCAGGTCAAACTATTCATCAATTTTAGCTCGTTCACCTCGATATTTATAGACTTATCGCAAATAGATTACTTACCAAGTAGCTCTGCCCACTCACACCATGTTATTCAACAATAGCTAACATTTTCAATAATAGAATGTACAGAAATAACTCGCTTGTGATTTGATCTTGATAAAAATATAGTAGTAAGCAATGATTCAAATAGTTCTGTTCCAAAGCACACATCAACTGAGTTCAAGTGTTCTGATCTGAACTATTAATTTCTTGTCTTCGCTCGCATTGCAAACAAAGAATAAAACAATGTTTGCCAAACCGTGTCTGAAATTCAACGAATACTTGGAATCGCGAGAATGAATATGTAATTAATGTGCTAATTCAGTAATTATCATGGTAACAATAGATGTAGTACCCAATAAATGTGAATTTAATCGAAAGTCGAATAATTTTTGAGGAAATTATCTCAATTTTATATGCATTTGGATATTATTTTGGTTAATACCCTAACGGTGACAATGATCAAGGCGATTAGGAATAATGTCGTACGAACTTATTGCTCAACAATGGAAACGTCAGAGAATATCACAGAATATTCCGGAATAATTCCGGGAATTCTTTGTCGACATGTATTGTCTGCTTTTGTTGTAAATTATGGCTCAAATGAATTATTATTTGTTTAGCGATTTTTATCAATTCATAAATCACTCGAATATTCATCCCATTTATCACTGACAGTGTGAAACAGAAGAACAAGTCTTCGCTAGAGATTAACGATATTAGGCAAAGAGAAGCGATTTTCAATGTCAACGATTATGCACTAAAACTCTATTATGCTCTTGGTGCACTGAGCCACTGTCACTGGCCTAGTGACACCTGCATTCTTAACACTAGCCGAACATCTTGGTCATTAAAAGTGCAAACAAAAGACAACAGGAAAACAGTGGAGCGAAACAAAACTACATATTGTATAAAACAATAAACAAATATTAGTGTATACGAGATGACTAACGCCAGATAATGCAATTCAAGTGACGATCTTGGCCAAAGGTTAAGCCGCTTCCAAGGCCATGACTAGTATGATCCCGATCAATGAGTGGCGAGAAATTGGAAATAATGTAGATATTTCTCATTTATTGGGAAATACCTTTAGTCAGCACAAAGCGAAACACCATTGCGTCGACCGGTCTATTGAATTGAACGCACAGATCGGCCGCTAATGTCTGCGACGACCGCAATGACCACAAAGAGACGGGTTATTGCAGTTCAAGAAAAAATGCACTCAAGAATGTACAATATTGGACAGGAATGCGCTTAATGTCCTTGATTATTGGCAAATTGCGATATAACTCAACTCAAGTAAGTTAATAAAAAGGAAACTTTCGAAGAATTGCATCTATTTGAAATATTCAAAGTAATGTATTGCCTGTTGTTGTTGTTATGCAGTGACGCTCTTGGCTATAATTAGAGCCAATCATTCAAGATCAAATTGGGTCTATTTCGGTCCAAATCGATTCGAATGGCATGCACTCGATTCTGCATTGCTCATCTGACTATATCCAAAAGACCCAGAGCACAATGCGTCTAATAGCCTGTTAATTATGCGTTAGAGTCAACGATTCACCATGCTCATTGACTCGTGAACCGATGCAAATTGTATCTATTGGACTCAATTTTGCTGGCTAATTACATGGAATTAGTTTCAATTAGTTTAGATGTACCGAATTCAGTGCTTTACCAACATTATCAAGGTCAAACATAGCGAGTAAATACTGTTTCATAATAGACAACTTTCTATTCTATTCGACTCAATTCGGATTTCTATTAAAGGCCTTACGAAAAGAGTCTTTAAAATAATACACTTATGAAAGAGGTCTCAAATGATTGACAAATTGGCGAATGTTATGAAATCGAATCACTTGTCCCACTCTTTTGTGTCCCTAACCGGGATTGCCCTCAACCTCGAGGCCCGCAACCATCGGATGTGAACATTGTGAGTGTCGTCGATGTGTTAGCTTAGCTAATGTCGTAAAAATAGTAAAATCACTTTCAATTCTGTAGTGTTTTGATAGTAATTCAGAGCCAAACCAATCGAATAATTGATGAGAAGATAGCGCACCACTAAGTAAGCGATAAGAGGACTGTAGGGAAGGCCTAAAAATGCCGCTCAAGGAGTGAGTGACTGGCGCTCACTGACTGACTGCCACTCAATTGTGTTATGCAAAAAGACATTTCTCTCGACGTTTTGCGTAATCCGTCGGTTTATAAATAGTCGAACAGAGTTTTGGTCTTTAATTCTTCACTCGATTTAAATTTATGTTTCAATAAACAGAAACCAAAAGTTTGTTCCGACACAAGACTATCGCGTTGTTTGAGCTCTCGTTTTATCGGATCATAGAAAAGGTTTTAAATATTTTATTGAATTGTAATAATAATAAGTTTTATTTCGCCAAAAGTTATTGTTATTCTTATAATTACTGTCTGACACCCGGTCTGTGCGGCCGACAGACAGCCTGTGATCGGCAGCTGTGTTGTTGTGCGAGTGTCTGTGCCTCAGCCCTGTCCTCCAGACCTGTCCATCAGTGATCAGGTACAGTCTAATATTAATATTGACAATTAGTTTATTGTATTTATAATTTGCGGCTTGAGTGAGCTAGATTGTTTGCTTATCTATCTCATTATCTAGCTGAGAAGTTATCGCCAATTATTTTACTGTCTTACAGTTATCAAAGAGTTATCATCTTGGTTATTAATAGACTGCATGTCTATTCTAGCAATCGATTTCTAAGTAAGTAAATTTAGGTGCTATTAAAAAATAAAGATAAACCCTTGTTAAAATTAGCATAGTGATTTTTTGAAGAGAAAATATTCCGCTTATTAAGATAAATTTACAATTAGCACGAAATGCTAAATGGAAATTAACCTAGCACTAAGTTGTTCAACCACTTAAAAATCTTTTATCAAGCAACTGTCAGCTCGTTGAAGTCATAGCAAACACGAGTCATTCAATTTATTAAAAGAGGGCTCATCAAGCAAAATGCTCAGATTGACCTTGATAGCGGGGATATTTGCACTGAAAGTGTACCCGAATAAAAATAGCTCGTTATATAAAGAATAGAGTTGTGTTAGTTATAGATTTTCCTCGACCACCAACTTCTTAGAATATAATGAATTGCAATGAATTGAAAGCGAGGTCAGATTGTGCTGGGCTTTTGTTTTAATACATGTTGTTATGGTATGTTGTTATCGATCAAACGATAAAAATGCAGATTAGGACAAGACTTTGCAAGGCTTTCCGTGCCTTTCCATCCATGAGTTTCCATCAATATTTATCTGCACTGATTATATAACAACAGTTATTGACTACACGTGTAGTCATTATCACACGTGTAGTGCTTAATAAGTATTTCTCGTATTTGTCGTCAAAACCTTTATTGGAAGTGAAAGCCGTTTATAAAAAAGCTTTGCATTAAATCACAGATCAGTTAATAATTGCTATTCTTAGCCAACAAAATTCAATTGACTGTCGACATCGACATCGAGCACAAAAATGTTTATCACAATTGTCTTGCTGTCAATCGTCGGCCCAACACTTCTGTTTGCCAATTGTGAACCGGTTTCAGTGGAACTGCCGGACGGAAGTCGACTGAGTGGTGTCCGAACAGAGTTTCTCTCCAAGAATGTCGACGTCTTCCTCGGCATTCCGTACGCCAAACCCCCGACCGGTCAGCTCAGGTTCAAGAAGCCGATGCCAGTGGGCAAGTTGAGTGACCTGGTGTTCGACGCCACCGAATTGCCAGCCCCGTGCGTCAACTTCAAGAATGGCCAGCCATTCGAAATGCCCTGGACTAGTGAGCGACCGACTTTTGAGGACTGTCTTTATCTGAACGTCTGGTCGCCCAACAGTTCGGCCATAAATGATAAGTTATACCCAGTTATGGTCTGGAT
>JAQGBE010001356.1:0-11472 GCA_034698225.1 Scheloribates latipes | reverse complement strand
GAAGTGAATAATGAGATTCTGAGTCAGTCGTCAGTGTTTGTAATCTCCGGACCGAAAGCCAAATACACCGAAACCGAAGTAAGAGTTGACACAAATCGAGGCAAACATTGAATACAATGATTGCATTTCAGTTCAAACATTTGAGAAAATATGTACAAAACGGCGGAAAACTCCTGGTTATGGTTGGAGAGGGAGGCGAACGCAAAGCGGGAACTAATGTCAACTTTTTGCTCGAAGAATACGGAATCGCTATAAACAATGGTCTGTCATATGAGTGTATGATTGGCAACAATATTGATATTGAGTTCGCAACCAAACGACTCTTTGCAGGCAATCACTAGAGTCGCCAATCATTGCACTGCACTATAGATAGGAGAGAATTGTTTTGAAACCCGAATCGAGTGATTTGGATGTAAATAACCGATGGATTTGTCATTCGTTTGACAGATAGTGTCGTTCGAACCGCTTATTACAAGTATTTCCACCCAAAAGAAGTCCAAATAGGGAACGGAATTCTCAACAGAGGTTTGCTTCAGAGCGCAACCAAACTGAAGCGAATGAGCGGCGGAGAGGGCGACGACACGACTGCCGTCCAGACTATCAATTACTTGTATGCCTTCGGCGCCACTCTCAATGTGGCCAAACCGGCGACGGCTGTCCTGTCGAGCGGTTCCATCTCTTTTCCCCTGAACCGCCCCACCTGTGCCTTCTATCAGGACAAGACCAGTGGCGGCAAAATCGTTGTCTTGGGCTCGACTCACATGTTCAGCGATGCTTACATCGAAAAAGAGGACAACACTTTGGTCAAAGATATAGTCCTCCACTTCTTGGTGGACACCAATTTCACTCTCAACCAAATCGATGCCGAAAACCCTGAAGTTTCCGATTATTATACGATTCCAGACATAGAACTGCTGTCAGAGCAGCCCTTTTCCAGTCTCGAGGAGAGCGAAGAATTGCCTTCAGATTACAAAAAACTCTTTTCGCAAAACTTCCATCAAATAAATAACTCAGAGCTGACTCAAGTGATTAAGGCCTATGAGGAGCTGCAGATGGATAGGGAGACCCTGAAGCTAATAAAGCCTCAGTTCGAGACCCCTCTTCCGCCTCTACAGCCGGCAGTCTTTCCGCCCGCTTTCAGAGACACTCTGAAGCCTTCGCTCGAGTTATTCGATTTGGAGGACGCGTTCAGTTCGATCCCGAGTCGGTTGACACAGATCGCCAACAAATGCACTGACAATGACTTGGAGTACTTCATCCGCGAGTGTGGACTCATCCTCGGCATCAGTGAGGCCACCACTGGCGCCAAGACAGGCAAAGCAGTCCTCCAATACATGTTCGCCAAAGTTGTCGAATACAAGAAAGTGAACGACGAAAGTGGCGTTCGTTGAGACCAACCATCACTTGGCGACGCAATTATTGCTTGACTTGTATTGCACTCCAAGTCTTAACACATTGATTAAACACATTTACAAACCATTGCATTGTATTTGAAAATAAATTGGAATTCGTATCGTCTCTCACATGAAGTCATCCGAATCGTAGCCATCCTTGAAATGAATGATCATTTAGTCATTTAGCGATTGGAATATTAATATAAGACAATTGAATACCTGATTTGTCTGCATATTCTCGTTCTTCATAACCGAGTCATAACTCTTGAGTTTCGCCATCTCTTCCTTGCGTTTCATTTCTTCCTTTTCCTTTTGCTTGATATTCCTCTGAACCTCTTTAATATTTTCCCTCTCCTTTCGGTCCCGTTCTTCGCGTTGAGCCCTGAAGTCGACGGTTTGCTTCTCGACCTGAAATCGACAATCGATTTGCGCCCAAATTCACTAACGAGTGGCCAAACCTTAGTCTTGTCGAGTCGTTTGACGATTTCGTTGATCTTCTTCTCGACGCGAACCGTTTTGACGGCCTTCTGGTCGTGGAAGCCGACCTGACCGACCTCCATGCTGGCCGTCTTCTTCAGGTTGGTCCACATGGTGTACACTACATCGATGTTATTCATTTTGGAGCCCCTAATGCTGTTCTGCTTCACTAATTGTGCGCAATCGTCGATCACTGCCGACGGAATGTCGTCCAACGTTTGTCCCGGTCTTAGCCGCAGATAGACGTGCGCTGAAGACTCGTTGTCCACATGAAACCAGACATCTTCAGGCCATCCCCAACGGATCAGCTCTTCGTCTGATTTGAGCGACTCTTAAAGTGTGTCCTAAAGAGCAATCACTTACTCTCGTGTTTGTCGAACCCCATGTATAATGTCATCGGCGGTGACACCACTGCGAAGAACAACTTGAGGAACAATACAAGCAGTTTATGAGTTACCATCGCTGGTGAAGTAGTAGACCATTGTATTGGTTCCGAGACTGAATCAATTGAAGGCCAAGTCTGGAGGTATTCGGTAGAAGTGGTCAATAAGTGCAGTCATAAGAGTTGACGACAAACCACAGACTTATTGACAACACTTTCGCCCCAAAGATGTCTCTCGACGTCAAGACTCTGAAGAAGTTGTGATTCACTGATGTTGTGGTCAATCAAAACAAATCGAGTCATTTGACGTCGTCTGAAGACTATGGATAAGCGGCGGTCGGATGGCATCACCCGATCGGTTGGTCTGGCGGTCAGACCGAAGACGTCTCTGCGGTCGTCATTGGTGTGCATCGAAGGCGTACTTTGTGTGGCATTTAAACGTTTGGCGCCTTCGAAGACATCGCAGACTTGGCTTTCGTCCGATTTGTTGACGTTTGACGCGATTTGCGGTTTAGTGACCATCGACTCAAACAATGGCGTTATTCGAGAGTCCAGTGAAGACTCTGACCAATGATTTGCGCAAATATTTCCCGATTTTTGAAAGAAATGCCAAAACGTGTGACAAAGAGAGCAAAGGTCGGAGATCTGGTTCGGCGAAGCGGTCGAAGTCAGTGACCGGAAGCGGTGTGAAGCGGAAACTGCCGCTGTTCTCGGCCAGTGACCAGTACGCGCTCGACCTCGGCCAGAGGGACTTCGACGCCAAGCGCTGCAAGACGTGCAACATGTTGTTCACTGCGGGCGAAGTGGTCGACGAGCGCACTCACGAGGAATACCACGACATGTTTGTCAATAGCTTGCGGTTCAACGGCTGGAAACACGAGGACGTGGTCGGGGTCTTCGAGGACGGGAGGGTTGTGAGGGTTGTGCCGCATATGAAGCACAAGTATATGCTTAAGAAAGTGGACGAACTGTTCAAAGTGGCGGACATCGAGTTAGGCATTAACGTCGACCTCCAGTCTAGTCTTAAGCCTTCCTCTGTGTATCTGCTTTTCATATCGAAGAACAAAAGGATCGCCGGATTTCTGGCCGCAGAACGCATTCAATCGGCAAACCGTCTGATAAGCGAAGAGCCGTTCATCGCTTCGACCGAAGACGAGTCGGCGGAGTGTGGCGTCGCCCGCATATGGACGCACCCGAACTACCGCCGCCAAAAGGTGGCCACTCGACTGCTGGACACACTTCGGGCCACTTTCTCGTTGGGCCGAGTCATCGACCGCTCACTACTGGCCTTCTCTGACCCGACCATCAATGGCAAGGATTTCGCCAAAAATTACACAAAAAGAGACAAATTTTTGGTCTATTCTTATCAGAGTTTGTTTTAATTGAATTGATTTGTATTTTAACTGTGATTTACAACGACTTGCGTTCAATACATTGTATCATACGTTTGGCATTTGGCCGACCATTTGGGCCACCATTTGAATGCAATCTTTTTCTAACTTGAATAAAACCCGAACAGATATGCTGCTCAGCTAACTAAATACCAAAATGAGCATACATTCAATTTTGAGATGGGCAGCAATGCTCATATAAGTCTATGAGTCTATCTTTGAAATAAAGGACCAAACACCTTATGGTGAGCCTGAGATTTTCAAGTAGTCATCAGTGACTTGAGAATCTGTGTCATAGCGGGTGGTGCTATCAAAATGGTACCATTGGTTGACCAATAAAGGCCAATAATCTTCTAGTCCAATATGATTTGCAAGCAATTTCACGTTAAATCTTTGGCTAACATTGAATTATATGAACTATTATTTCATATTAGAATTGATGAAAAACAGCTTTTGAATGATTATATTTCTGTAAGATTTTGGTAAAATTGATAAATTGTCATAATTTTGTCCTAAAATATTATATTTAATAATAATATTTAATTGCCTCAAATTGTGCCAAAATGTTTGCTTTAACAGAGAAAATTGATTTTCGAACCCAACCGGCAAATTGATGATAAACTTGGAACTTGTGCATGTCGCCCATCTGATAATTGAATTGCTCAATTGAATGTATGCTTATTAGTTAGCTGAGCAGCATATATATGGTTCAGGTTTTATTCAAGTTAGAAAAAGATTGTATTCAAATGGTCGGCAAATAGATAGTAATCGACATCTTTTTATAATAATAATAATAATGACTTGTGTTTGACAGTTGAACATTGAAATGCAAATAAAAGCCAAAGTATTAGAGCATTGCCTCGCCTATAATGAGTGAGTGTGAGGTCAAACTAAACGATTTGAACATAATTAACTCAATACTAAGTAATCGTAGAATAATTTTGAAGCAATTGGCTATAAAAATCAAATGACTGCTCATTTCGACGAACAACTGCACTAACGATGTGAGCTATGCTTCTCTATGCGGGCAAATACGGTACAAACAAATCAATCGAATCGATAATTAATAATTAACTATACATAGAATGAAAACAAATCTTATTTATCTGCCAATTATATAAACATTTAATCGGCTCATTAGCTGAATGCCAATCAGCGCCAGCGCTGACCTCCACCTCCGCGACCACCTCTTCTGCCGCCGGCGGCCGCGTCTTCCGCGTCGCGCTTGGCTTTCCAGACGACGTAACGTTCGGCCATTTGAGCCAACTCTTGAGGCACCTCTTGTTGGCCGCGTTCCAGGATTTCGATCAATTCCTTTGCGAACTTCCAGTCCTCGCGAGTGACTAAAGTGATTGACTCTCCGGTGCGACTGATAAGTGGTTTTGATTGCAATTAGAAGATAACTGACATTAGATAAGAGTTCACTGGAATGTTGACATACTTTGCGCGACCGGTTCGACCCACTCTATGCACGTATTCTTCAATATTTCGAGGAAAATCAAAATTAAAGATATGTCTGTCAATGATCAGAAACATGAGAAACAATTCCAAGAGTCCTATTGATTACGTGATGTCATCGATGTCCAGCCCTCGAGAGGCAACGTCTGTGGCAATCAGTATATTGACGGCACCAGACCTGATGTCCTCTAAGGCCTGTTCGCGGTCGTGTTGGTCTCTGTCGCCGTGGATGGACTGACAATCGATTCCTTTGAGAACACAATCGGAAGCGATGTCATCGGCGCTGCAATCAAACCAAATTAGGCTAATAATCAATTTGATTGGACAGTCATTGCTAACTAACACAGCTTTTTTGCCGACAAATATTATCACTTTGTGGTTGGACTCCATCTTCGCGATGAATTCGTACATAAGGGACCGCTTGTCTTCGGACTTAGTCATAACTATCTTCTGAGTGACGGTCTGGACTGCGTTGAGATCAAGACTGCCCACAAATATCTGCATCGGGTCCCGCATGTAAGTAACGGCCAGACGACGCACACCCGGCGGCCACGTGGCCGACATCATCACAGTGTGTCGCTGGGGCCGAATGTCGAGCATTATCTTCTTGATCTGAGGCTCGAAGCCCATGTCAAGCATGCGGTCGGCCTCGTCGAGGACCAGATAACTGACAGCAGACAAATCGATGTATCGGTTCATACAGAGGTCGTTGAGTCGTCCGGGCGTTGCGATCACTATTTCCACGCCTCTCTCAATGCTATTGATCTGCAATTTGCGATCTCCGCCGCCATAAATGCAAACACATTTGATACCTCGGTAATTGTATTTATTGCATTCCCTCTCTATCTGTTGCGCCAATTCTCTGGTCGGCGCTATGATGAGGGCTGTCGGTCCGGGACGGTCCTCGCGCTTCCTGTGCACAATCAGGAGTAACCATTATTTATAGTGATTATTATCAGTGGAAAGTATTGGTCATACGTGGGCTGATTGTCAATATGTATCAGAGCGGGCAATAGATAGGCCAAAGTTTTTCCAGTGCCGGTCTGTGCGATGCCGATCAGGTCGTAGCCACTGAGCAGTATTGGCCACGACTGGCACTGGATTGGCGACGGCTTTTCGAATTTGTTGTTTCGAATTTCTCTCATTATATCCGCTAAAATACAACAATTTTATTACTCTTGCATTAAACCAATACAACTAACGGTAGTGTTGGAACGCCTGTTCGAAAGTGACCACTGGATTGGGAATCGGTCGCGGATCGTCTTCTTTGAAGTGGCTGACCATAATATTGTTGTTGTCTCTACGGAACTCGTCGACTAAGTCCGGGTCCATCGAACGAACCACTTTATCTTCGAAGTAGAACTCTTTGTTGATTGGAGCCAAAGATTCCCACTTCTTGCGAGTGGCCTCTTCGCTCTCGGCGATGGCCGCTCCCCAGTCGATAATCTCGTCGTCGCCACCGCTGGCGGCCGAAGTAGTGTTCGATTGACTGACAGTATTATTAGCGCTACTGTTAAAGGAATAGCTTTGGCTTGAATTGCTTCGATAGGAATTGCTTGAAGTCAAGTCAGCGATCAGTTTCTGTGCGCTATCTATTTGTTCGGTGGTTCCGCACAATTCTACATCTGTTTCGTACGAATTGTTACCATCTTTGATGATATTAATTCGCGCTCCGCTTCTCGATTGCAAATCTTTGATTGTTTCGCCGCCTCTTCCAATCACTTTCCCGACATATGAACTCGAGATTTGAATCCTTCGCTTGGATTCGGAGCCATAACTGCTATCATTGAAGGGCCGCGTGTTTCGGCTCCTATTGCTGTAATCACTGGTGCAGTCACTCCACTGGTCATTCTTGGCGTTCGCCGATTCCTTCCAGTCGTTCATTCTCTTAGCCCTTCCCATTCCGCGACCCATTCCTGACCAATCGTTTTGTGGCGCAAAACAATCATCAAATTTTCGTTTCTTATCACTCGACGTACCTCTCGAAGAGTCAAACGCATATCTATTCGTTTCATTAGTTTGTCCGCTAGTATTGGCGGCACTTTCGCCCCAACCGTCGTCTTCGTCGGCGATGGTCGTAGTGGTCGTTGGCGGCCAATCGGTGTCGGGCCACGTGTCAGACATGTCACTCACTCAAGTAGTCAAAGACGAGGTCGTCTTTCGCTTCTTCTACGGTTGTGGTCACTTCTTCTGTTGGAGAAGATCGTTCAAACCGGTCACCGAAAAACTTTTCAAAGGTTACACTAATTTTAGAGCAGAGTAATAGTGAAAATAGCGGAGACTTAAGGACTCAGAAGAGACAGAATAGTAGACAGAGTAGTGATTGAGGACATTGTCGTAGTTGTGATTGTCGTCCGTAGACTCGACTCGACTCGACTGACAATAACAGTGCAATCAGTGGTCAATCGGTTTACCGCTGAATCAGTCGATACATGCGTTCAATCACTACAACAAAAACGTTGCGATTCTCTACAAAAGCATTGCTTTCATCGCATTCCAGGGTTTTGTCGCTCGACTCGTAATTACTGATAAATATTTGACAAACAGTTGACAACAAAAGCAATATTTTTAAAATCAGACACTAATTAAATATTTAATCGCTTTCACTGAATAATTGGATTACTTTTAATTACTTTTAACCTCGACCTCGACTAAAGACATGTCAACCGACAGAAGCAGATCGGAGACGACAAACGCGTCGGACATCGAGTGGACGCCAGAAAATGAGATAAAATTATTTTACGCACTCAGAGGACACAAACCCGTCGGTAAGTGGACTCAGTGGTTGAAGACTCACCGGGAAGTGGTCAGCGGTCGGCGAATGCAATGCGAGAGTCAGTCAATTATTAGCCAACGGTTAACCGCACTTCGACTCAGACTCAGACTCTGTGTCGAACTGTGTCTCGATTTGATTAAAAGTTGACGCAATGGTCACTAAGGCTAAGGATGTAATGCCCTCTCAATGGCGCCGACCGTACTATTAGTGGCCAAACACACGCACTGCGCGACCAATAACTCGATAATTAGTTGTTAATTAGTGGCAATAGGACTGAAGAATATGTATAAAATATTCTTAGGCATGTAAGACATGTTTATATGTGTAAGATATTCTTACAAGTAATTATAAAAAGTTGACTCGATTAAATTGATTAAATTGATTAAATTGAGCCAACAATTACTGATTCTTAACTAATGATACAAATGATTGTATGCTTTTAATGGCCGTCAGGTGTGTCCAAGAACTTCCATATGATCTCCATTCTGGAAGAGTTCTCCAAACTGACCGAAAGAGATGTGTCATCGAAAACAATTTGGGACCGTTTGGAGAAGCTCTACGATATGGACACTTTGGTAGGTCTTCCTGGTCTTCACTGGTTAGCCACTTCTGATTGTCTCTCATTTGTCGATCACTTCCGAAGCACGAGAACGAGAATCTTCCGTTCCCTCTGACTTCGGTTCCGTTTACCATTGAAGGCATCAAAGAGTTCGATGAATTGATAGCCAAACTGAAGAACGGAACCGAGTCTGACAAGACATTGGAACCGAGAGAAGAGCCCGAAGTGAGTGCCACTCCTCCGACCAAACCCTCCAACAAATCCAAAGCTCAAGACTCGACTAAATCCAACACAAAAGTGAAGACAGAGAACGAAAAGAATAGCAAATCTGAGCGAAAGGAAGACAACGCAAAGGCGTCCGACAAAAGCGATGACAGCGAAGACAAGACCAACCGTTCGAAGAAACCGGTGGCCAAAGCCGGCACTGAACTGAGGTCTGCGGCGACCACTGCCAGCGCCAAGAAACGCAAATAATGTTCAATCAAATAACTAATTGTCTTATATTTATTTTTTAACAAACGATTGTATAAATTAAAAGATAGGCTTTGATGTGAACTAAAATTTGATTTGACATTAAATGATAATTAAATCATTTCATTCATTAAACCATAAAATTATCGATAAATAAATAAATAAATTAATCAAAACATTTAGTCAAAAGTCGAGTCACTAAAGGGAATGACACGAATCGGGTGTTGAACTGGTGTTGAAGTACTTGAGCGCTCACTGATCACTGATTATTGTGGGTTATAATTGATATCTATTCGGATACTAATTGACAGAATGAGCACAAATCGAAGACCACATCAGACTCTGCGTCCGAATCGCCGATTCATAACCTAATTGTCGTTATTATTGTCGGAATGTTTGACGAATTATAGAAAATTAGACTCAAAAATACATTAAATAGTGAATTCGATTGATATAATAATCGGACGAATGGACACATATTCGCCAGTTTTGTACAATAAATAACTTTCAGCTCTTATACCGATTTCGAGTTTCGCGGTGTGTTATGGCGTTTGAGTGACTATTGATAGTTGAATGTCGTCAACATTTGGTTGAATTAATTAATTAGAATAAATTAAAATAAATATATTAATAGTAATATTCAATTTCGATCGTTTTGCTAAAGACTAAAGTCGACCAACAAAACGATTCCAAACAGTTATTGCCATAAATTAGTCGAAGCGGTCATTCCAGCGCTGGTTTGGTTGAGCCCACTGTTGAACGCCCACTGAGACGAGCCGTCCGTTCCGCCGAACAGAGGACCCGAACTAAGACCCATTTGGCCGATGTTGTTGTTGTTGTTGTTGAAGGGGACGCCGGTCGGGATGGCCGGTGGAGCTGCCATAAACGGGTTTATCACTCCGGGCGGCGGCACTGGGAGTCCCGGGTTTTGTGCGCCACCAGAGAACCAATTGTTGGTCACAACCGGATTAATACTTGAGTTGTTGGGAACAGACATCGGATTCATTTGAAGGGACGCCATATTCTGGGATAACTGAAGTGAAAGGCATTTAAAAGATTGTGAATAATTGAAAGCATTTCTAAAGTGATTCAATTGGGCGGTACCTGAGGGACAGTTTGGTGACCAAAGTTAGAGCTCTTTGAAGAAGTGTTAGCGAGAAAAGGGTTTGTCGTTAGAGGAAAGTTAGACTGTTCTCGTAGAGAAACAAATTGAAGAGAAAGACAATTAACACAACGACGCCATAAGAGATGAGATGAAGGGCACAAACCTGGTTCATCGCATTGGGCGTCTGTCCGACCGAACCGGGTATTCCACTGATGGCTGTGTTTTGTGACATAAATAATGGGTTCTGTGTTTGGGCAGACATTTGCTGAGAATTCGGTGCGAACTGACCCATAAAAAGCGATTGATTTGAGACATTGAAAGCTGGGTTCTGAGGGCCAACCACTGGTGGCTGGGGTTGCGGCTGAGTCAACAAAGGCTGGGGAGGAGGGGCTGAGCCGAACAACGCAAGAATCGATTCTTTAGACAACACTTTTTTATCGTCTGTCGGCGCCTTTTGGTTGAAGAAATCCGATTCTTCGTCTGTGGCTTTCGGTTCAGTCTTATCTTCGGGTGGCTTATCAGTGGTCGTAGTGGGAGCGGCGACAGAGCTGACGAAAATGCCAAAAGAGTCGTCTTCTGGTTTGATGTCAGAACCACTGATATCCAAAGCCAAGAGGTCGGCACTACTCTTCTCGTTATTGGATTTGACCGCAATCTTATCACTCTTTATACCAGTGCTGACCGGACTCGAAGTGGGACGCGGCAGAGGACTGGCCTTCAGTGACAAAATAGTGACAATTATTAATGCAATTGTGCGGAAAATAATATTTTTAGTGACATTTGAGTAAAACGAATAATATTATCGACTGATTAATTGATTTACGAAAAATAAAGCCGAAGTTGGCCTTCAATTGCAAATTCGGTAATACAAACCTGGACTTCGATCGGATTTTGATTTTGGAATTTTTTGTTTTTCTTCCGTTCCTTTTCTTTTCGCAACTCTTCTTCGATATCAAACTAAAAGAGATAATTATGAATTGAGTGCTGAACAATATAATTGGGGTCAATACGGCTGGTTTGGGAGGCGGCGGTTCCACCCATTCCTTTGCGATATATTTCTTCTGTTCATATTTCGCTCTAACGAAGGCCTCAAGAGTCGAATCAGTCTGTGGTCGACGGAAATTATCGGGAAGATTGGCCTCATAGACGGCGCGGGCTTTGCTGTTTCCCATGTTCTGAATGCAGGCGATCTGTTCGGGTGTCCACGCGTCTAGATTTACCGATTTGACCTTGGATATGTGAACACCCAGATTGCGGTGAATGCCAGCGCAGCGTATGCACAAGAATATGCCCAAGTTCCAAGATGCCCATCGCGGCCCTGACAAGTGTTGCCAATTGTTAGTCGCAAACACAGGAAATTGCTTTTTGGCGCTAATCTCCGAACAGTTAGACCTCCGGTGGAGAGCTATTTGTTTTGCTATCAACTGATTGCTAATTAGCTAAAATTCAATGATTGCCT
>JAQGBE010001355.1:0-11473 GCA_034698225.1 Scheloribates latipes | reverse complement strand
TATAATTGCACAATTTATAATTGCACACAGGTAAAATTCTGGTCCCAATCGTGACCATTTATAGAGAGTAGACAGTATAGGAGAATAACAATGGTAAGAATTGGCGAAATCGATTGATTCTCATAGAAACCTGGCTTAAACTTGTGCAAACTTCGATTTGCATTGACCTGTCTTTCGATGACTTTAATTATCTTTTCTACACCCTGGACCTGTTTATCCTATCACTACCATCTCAAGTAATCTCGCTCTTTGCTGCAATCACTTTCATATTCGATTCGGCGACAGCAACTGCAATCTCGTATATTTGCGTATGTTATGAACATTTAAGAATCAACAAAATTAACAGAATAATTGAGCAAGCTGCCATTAAAATCAGGAATGACACTATCCAACGAACAGTGAAGCTTTTCGTTGAAGACCACAATAGATATTGTACTCACCTATGGAGATTGAATAAATCAATAGAGCGATTCTACCTGGCATTCATGGTCACAGCATTCCCGCTCACTTTTCTAGGTTTTCACCAGTTGTTTTTCGAGCAACTTGCCTTGCACATCCAATTGTTTGTGATAACTTTATTAATGACCCTAACAATGAGTCTGTTCGGTGTTCAGTACCCATTGGCCTCTCTTTCGGTGAAAATACCCAAAATGTGTTCAAAACTATCACTTCTTCAGTGGTCACTAAACGGATATCCGTTTCGTATGCGAACTAAACTCAAACTATTGATGTGTTTTGAGAGGCTGTCGGCAAAGAAGAAGATAGGTATCTGTGTGGCTAACACTACCATCACATACGCCGTGTTCTGGATGGTAACTATTTATATATTGACTCATCTTATCATTTCTCTTCTCAATAGCTTCTGTTGAAATATTTACGTTTCTTCCTTTTGGTCCATAAAATGGCCAATTCTATTAAATCAACCATATAATCCAGATAAAAATATTTTCAAAATGATCTTTTTAGGATTTATGCTTTTCAATGATGAAATATTTCAGATTATTTTATTAATTATTATAAGGCAACATAAAATGCCTATGATGATATTGAGTAATACTAAGTATTACTCAAAAGTCTTTTATCTTCCATTAATCTATTTTTGGAATCAAATAAATAAGAATCAAATTCAATATAATGACACGTTTTTCATCAGAAATGAAAATTGTTTTGTGAAATTAAATTACTTTTGAAGAATTTTCAATAAAAATCTAATAATTTTTTCATTAGCACTGATTCACATAAATGAATTAGAGAACTACGAAATGACAAGAATTAGATCATTGATTTCGTTCGACTCAAAAGTGCTCAAAAGTTAGGTAACGAATGTCATTTCGATTTTGTCGGCACAACCAGACAGGTCTAAAACAACTCCAACTCTAACGTATCTAAAATGCTTTCAATTCTAATTTTATTTTTGATTATTCAACAAAATATTCCATTGAATGAGTGCACAGATTCGGCCACCGATAGGATAAGGGTTTGCATTCTGTAATTGATTTTGAATGTGAAGAATGTGTTTAAACTATCGGCTCTTCTCCCATAGAAACTGCGGTCAATGCAAAGCGATGTACGGCCAGTACTTTCTGGGCCAACAGTGCGCCGAACGCTGTCTACTTTACGGCCAACTACTGGCCAGCGGCCAAATAGCTCTTCCCGACTGCAACTCTCCCGCTTCGATACGCCACTTCATCAGGAGAGTAGTGGACGAAGGAGACGAAGACAATGACAGCAGACCTGGCG
Source organism: Scheloribates latipes (assembly GCA_034698225.1). Taxonomy (NCBI): domain Eukaryota; kingdom Metazoa; phylum Arthropoda; class Arachnida; order Sarcoptiformes; family Scheloribatidae; genus Scheloribates; species Scheloribates pallidulus. Next base: position 9,733 of record JAQGBE010001355.1, on the reverse strand, counting down.
TCTGATAGAGCATTCGGTTCGGTAATTATCGTATTGATTAGATGTGTTAACATTATTATAGTAATTCAAGTAAATTGTTATCAATTTAATCAAAAAATTTTGAATATTCTTGTAAAGTGTAAGTTGAATAATAAACACCACTAATTGTATCCACCTATTTATTTAAAAATATGTATTATGAAACGAGTAAACTAGGCAAAAAATTATTTATTATTGTTAAATTTAAACAACAAGCTAATTGTTGTCAATCGGAATGTAGTTCAATTATTGTATGGAATGTATTGTTAACATATTTGACTGTATTCTGCCATTAGAATCAATAACAATAAAATGTGTTGACTTTATGGTAAACAATAAAACAATCGTGTTAATTGTTATTTGACATGCTTACCTTTTCGATTCTGAAACGAGATTTTACTTTTAGTCAAACTGTAACTTCAAAATTTTTACTGATATTTTACGAAGTTGGCTTATCCTTGTTATAGAATCCGCACAATTTTAGTGGTGTTCTCTCATAATGATCAAGTCAAATTTTATATTAAACCACATTCTTAGCTAATGTTTAAGTGTTGGCGAAATCGGTGTCCATTGGAACAGACCTTCGAAGCACACCTTCAATAGCGCCCACACTCTGGGAAGTGAATGCCAGCCCTTGTCTGCACTCACTTTCGCTCATTACTAGCGATCAGTTGTCGTCCGATTCGCTGATTGTGTAGTGATCTGTGAAATGCTTTGTAAATTCAGTTGAATTTCAGCTTTTTTTTCAATTCACAATGGGATTAACGCCAAAGCACCAAGATATCTTCAAGCATACTATCAACTATCTTATTTCTATTTTGATTTTTTCGAATAAATTGGTAAGTTTAGTCATTGTTTAAAATGATGCTTTAAATAATGATTATCAATAGTTTTATGGATTAGCTGGTTAATTTATTTCAATTTCATCTTGTTAAATTGGACAAAATGAACGTCTACCGAAACATTCATACCATTTATCCAGTAAATATACTGACATATCAAGCTAATTGTGAGAATAATTATTATAACTCAAAATTAATCACAATATGACAATTAAAAGTTTAATTCATAGATCAATCTTTAATGGATTAGTGGATTAGGCTTTATTTAAAAATGTAACCATAATACAATTCGTTATAAGTTCAAGGTTAATTTGGCAATTCAGCAGAAGTTAATTGTCTTTATAAGGAATTCACTGTTCACTTGACATCATTTCACTGAACGCTTCTGTTATTCAAATAACAATTTGTGACGCTTTTAATAAAACAAACATTAATTTTAATCAACTTTTAGACGGAACACCTTAGAAATTCCAATACCAATGCCTATTTTCAAATATGCCATGTTGCAATCTATCTAGAAAATAAACATACCATGATGACTAGCGAAGAGGAAAGTTTTATTGATTATTCAATGCTCTTAAATGATATCAATCATCAGATTAAGTAATAAAATCGAATTTAATTAATACAATTTACCATTAATGGCAATTTAAACTAGGTTAGTGTAGCAGCGGGATCTCTCGTTATGACCAAGTTTATTTCTTTTTAAAATTTCAATTAAACTATTTCACATAATTGAATAAAAATGACTCCATTGGTGTTTCTCTATTAATTATATTTAACTTAATCTAATTTAATAAAAATCCGAATCTAATTATTTTCACAGTTATGTCAACAAAACGAAGACTTCAGTCCGTCGGTGACCGCGCGTTGCGATCGCGGAGTTATGTACATCAGTGTCGTCACAGTCCAGCCCTTCGACGGTGTGGTCCATGTGCTCGACCACCGGCGCACTCCTTGCATGGCATACGGCAACGGAGGCTTCAACACTACGCTTAAGGTCAGTCTGTTGGCCGACGAGACGGACGAGATCTACTGCGGTATCAAGAAGACCAAGGTATGTGACCAGGTTGTGTGACACGTCAATGAGTGACAATGATGACTCTCGATTGGTAGGGCCAAAGATCAGTAGCTCTGTCGGTGCGATCACACAAATCACTGGAGTTGTCCGAAGACAAGAACTATTACTTGACTTGTGACCAGTCGTCCTACAAGAATGTCAGGTCTGACTCGAACCTACTTGATTTCACCTTGCTGAGCACTCACTTATCTTCATCAATGTTGTTTGCAGAGGTGGGACCTACAGAGTGACACTCAAGATATTGGACAGCAATGGTGAAAGAGTTCAAAAGATAATCCATGGAAACGACTACATGTTGAGGGCAGAACTTACCCCTTACGATAGTAAGTGAGCATGTTGAATTTGAGACAATATCGACACCTTTGATTCTATTTGTGTTTTATCTTGATAATCTATTCGGTATTTTGTTAAACAAATAACTGTTTTGTTGTTAAATCATCTTACAACCAGGCATTACCTCACTTCGTCTGAAGAACTGCTTGGCCTTCAGCGACGACACCGAACAGGTGGTGCTGGTGGACGAGTTCGGGTGCGCCACCAGAGATAAGGTCATCTCTCAATTCACATACAACAGCACACACTTGGCTGAGGCGGTCATCTACGAGATGTTCAAATACCCGGACACAAACAAACTGAACATCCAATGCGATGCTGTCCTCTGTCGCGGTGGCTGTCAAGAACCTCAATGCGATAGTCAGGACGCGAAGGGCCGCGATCTGGCGCTCGACGGCTACTCACAGCTGACGGCCTCCACTCAGGTCTATGTCTTCGAGCCGTCGGACGAGTCACGTGAGTATTGACCAAACACCACACCATTCTTGTATAAATTTACTGAATTTTCTTTGTTACAGTGACCCTGGACAACCTGGCCGAATGCACCGAGTGGCGGTTTCCCTGGCTGATCACCTTGTGCATAGTGTTGGCCTGTCTCCTACTGCTAATGCTATTGCTAAACATGTTCATGTGTTCGTCACTCACCTGTCGCTGCATTAAGACAGAGGTATGCCATTAATCACTCCTACAAGCCGTCCTTCAATTCACCACCTTGCTACCTATTGTGACCTAGCTCGTCGAACAAGAGCCTTCTGAGACCGAAGAAGAATATTACGACCCTTATCGGGTTGACTGGACTGCGCCAAACTCTCAGTTCGGGTCCCGTTATTCGCTGAACAGACCCGACAACCCGACCCTTCGGTCCAATAAGTCGGCGAAATCTGTGGGCTATGACAACGAGGACTACACGCGTCCGCACTCCAGATACTCAACACATTCACTGAAGAGCCAAAAGTCGGCGAAAGTGCCGAAAAATGTCGAAATCGATTACTCAAACGATAATCCAAATTATCAACACTCTAGATATTAATTACACCGGCATGATTTGTTTTCAATGATTTACCATGTTAATTTCACTAGAAAATTTGCGACATCATTGTTCATTCAGTTCCAATTTTTGATTTCATTTTATTTTGAATAAAATCTAAGACAACTGATCGCTAGTAATGAGCGAAAGTGAGTGCAGACAAGGGCTGGCATTCACTTCCCAGAGTGTGGGCGCTATTGAAGGTGTGCTTCGAAGGTCTGTTCCAATGGACACACACTTAAACATGAAATAAAACTTTGATAAATTCCAAAGAAATTAGAAACAACTTCGTTATTATATCTATTGTGGCCTTCTGGAGTAACTAGCTTATCTACAACTTATTCGAATAGTTGTTAACAAGCATAGCAATTGTATCTAGAAAAGGAAAGCATGTCAAAATACAATAATTATTATCGCGGATTGTTTTATTGTTTACTATCGAGTCATTCAATATTATTGTTATTAATTTAGCGCAAAAGTGTTAACAAAACATTCGATACAACAAATGAACTGAATTTACATTTCACTTGGACTCCACTTCCCAGTTGTGTCAATAAATGAATGAATCGATTGTTAGTCAAATCACAATTAGATTTCCAATCGATAGAAATTAAATCCTGAAAAATACCTGAGAATACTAGAGCTTATGGTAGTCGAAAGACCACCAGTTGATGAGACAAATAGGCATTGGCTTTCACAGGCCATCGAATTTTAGAGATGACACGACATTTCTTAATCTATTTTTAATTAATCTTGTAAAACAGAGTCTTTTTTGATCAACTAGAAAATTATTGTCTCATAAGTGGCTAATATGTGATTTACTTTCTAATTGTATTTTAATTTGCTATTAATAGACACAAAATTATAGTGTTTGGCGAATATTATTAAAGTTCACATGTAATGGACATTTTGATTCCATTTTTGGCCACCAAACTCAATTATCGAGCACCAAACCCATTATTGTCCATTGAGTTGTAATCACAATTTTAATTATGTGCTTTGAATATAAATTACAAATTTTATTAATAGCAACAAATATTTTTGCAATAATGGCTCAATTATTGTGCATTTATACAATTACGTCAAATAACTATCACCTAGCTCACTTTCTTCTTGTCTTGAACACATGTTTCAACTGCTGTCTGAAAAGATCATTGAAGTTTTTCTTCTTCGCCTTTTTCTGTTTCTTCGATTTCTACGAGCAAAACAATTAGCAAGTCAACTGAGATACGAGCAAGCTCACCTTTTTGCCTTTCTTCTCTTTCCTATCGTCGCTAACCTTCTTATCTGTGTCAGTGTCTGTTTTCCTCTCAGGTGCCGCATACTGAGCCACCTTGTTGCTGGCCAAACTCAACTCACCATGGCTCAAATGAGCATGGCTGTGGCCAATCATGACGGGCACGGGTTTGTGCACCACCACAGGCACCGGCACCGGAACAAACTCCTTGACCGGGTAGGGAATGGGCACGTACTCCACCTCTTTCTTCTCCTTCTCCACTTCTTTTTCCTTGCAGCCGCCCACAGCGATCCTGGTCATAGTTAGCAAGCCAATGAATTGTCAATAATAGCTTGAAACTTAGTTTAGTTTCTCAATGCATTGATAAAAGGCATAATCTCTCTATCATAATGAAGAGAAGCAGAAGCCCTTCTTTCATACACTCACATATCATTCTTTTTCTGGTGTTTCTTGCCATGTGTCTTGATCATTGTGGCGCCACAGTTCTTGGTGGCACCAATTATCAACCTAGTGTTTATGGAAAATATTTGATTATTTTGAAATCAGCAGGTTATTTATGCTAAATTATAATGATATGTTTTATTGTAATGATTATTGTAATTCAGAATCACCCAACCATAACACCATGCTACTCACTGTCAATGAACTTAACAGCTGTCACTTTTTCTAATAGAATGGGTTGCACTTGAACATTAATCTAAATAATATAATAGCAGAGCACAGAAAAAGAAGAGAAATTTTGAAATATTGTAACCTTTAAGAAAAATTTTATTTATCAAGATTAAGAAATGAAAATGATTTAATAAATCGAAACAGGTACGTATATTCTTGATTAATTGAAGTTTATCAAATATTTCAAACTTGTTTGAAAATCGAGTGGAATGTAATTTAAAAATTCTAAGATGAAATTCTTTTAATTTTTCTATAATAAAAGATAATCGTGTCATAACTTACATGTCCTTCTTCTTGTGGTGATTGGTAAGCAGCAGAACACCGCCCGATGATTCACCTTCGATTAAAATTAACCAGATAACATGCAATACAAGCAATTGACAATGTCGATTTACCACGATGGAAGCAGACGAAAGTCAAGATCAGTGCGAACTCTGTGAACTTCATGGCTGCAGTGGTGGCGATATGTGAATAACCGATTGGTTTTATAAGACAATTAGCCGGCAAACTATTTTTGGCAGACTTTATGTCACATGTTTTTGCATAATAACTGGTTTTTTGAGTCAATTTGATTCTAATAAATAAAAAATGAATTTTCACTTCTAATGATTTATTTATGGCACCGAATGGCGAGGTTTGTTACCTGTGCTAACACTTTGGGCTAACCTGAAGGACAGCCTATCGGTTATGAGTGAACTCACACAAGCAGTCAGTAGCAGAGCATTGTTCTAAGGCTTGCATTGGCAAACAGACCGCTGATTGCCTGGTGATTATCAACAATTTAAACTTTCTATTACTTTCGAAAGCCAGTAACTTCATTGCAGAGTACTTCTGCTTGCTTTAGAATTATTCTAGTATCTAGATAAAATTGAAATGCCGGTCTGATTATTACTTGACTTGATGTTTCGAAAGAATGAAAGTAATACCAATGTTCCAATCATTATCCACCTCTAATTAGCTGTCATTTTCACCTTGCTCATCCAACATTCTGCGTTGTCCATGTTAATCACCTGTCCCAGTTCTGAGATCACGACAATTAACGAAGACACATTTAGAAGGATTAAGCTTGTTATTTTCGATACCAATTAGCAAGCTCAGCTCGACTTCAAATATATTACCACCTAGTGTTTATAAACACAACTTGGACAAACCTGGTCTATTACCATGGTATTTATTGGCACTCAAAGGGGTATTGATTTACCAGGGGCTATTCTGCGATACCCCTTGAATTGCATCACTTAAATTTAATCATAATTATGTTAAGTTTTATTCTCAATCAATTCAATTGAGTAGTTATTGACAAAATTAAATGACAAATAATATGAAACAATTTAAACTGGATTATAATTGATGTAATAAATAAATAATGGCCAAGCACCCATAAATCTACTTGGAGGGTGGACTCGTTATGTAGCTCCTGGTTGGTCTTGTTTTCTTCAATTTATTTCTCTTGACACCAGTAGTGGTTTCCGAAGTTTCTGTTGTATGTTCTTGTTCAATTTGATCTTGCTCGTCTTGATCTGCGAAAATAATTTAGATTATGATTGCCATGATACTGATCGGTTACCTCGATCATTCCTTTGGTAGTCATCTGTCTCTACTTGATTGGTTCCATCTGGATCGTCGTGCTCATCTGGCCCTACATGTTGTACTCGCTTATTGCTTGCCAGACCCATATCGCCGAAGCCGTACATATCGAATGCCATACTCTTGGACTTTTTCATCGGCATATGTATGGGCACGTACTCCTTGACCACATATGGCAGGGCTATATATTCGACCTTCTTCACCTCCTTTTTCATCTCCTTGCAACCGCCCACAATGATACTGAATAAGATAGTTACCAAGATCATCAATGAAAGCATAAATTTTATTCTAATAAAGTTTGTTACAAAAACAAATTCGGTGATTAAAGTGCAGAATAAAAGCCTTTGTTGTTGAAACTTACATGTCTTGTTTCTTCTTATGTTTTTTGCCATGCGTCTTGATCATGGTCGGTCCACAGTTCTTTGTCCCTCCAATAATAATCCTGATCATAAAGAAAAAATAGATTCTATAAGAGACTCACTGATTCACTACAAATTATGTCTTTTCGTTTGTCTAATTGATTACCATTAAGTAAGAAAAATACCTGGATATTCACTTATAGATAAGTAACATAACAGTGAGGAATTAGCAAAACAGTATACAGTTATACCGTTTATCCACTTATAGCTATTCACTCGAAGGAACATCATTAATATGAACTAGCTGAAAAACTTACAAATTATTGCCGTGTTTTCTCTTATGACCATTGGTTAAGAGTAGAACTCCGCCGTGACCAGATGATTCACCTTGATCAACAGACCAACAATAATAAACATATGAGCAAATAAACTTGGCCAATTAAAGCTATTGAGCAACAAAGATGACACTGATCTAAGATGATTTACCAAGTTGCAAAGTGGCGAACAGCGAGATCAGTGCGAGCCCGACGAACCTCATTGTCTGAGTGGTGCGATTGGTGTGAAGCCAAATGTGAATAACCTATCTCTTATATGCACCTAATTAGCCGTTCAAGTCGTGGTCCAACTGTTTCACAATAAATCAGTTAAAATCGGTTCAAATAATTGACAATTTTTGCGCTCAAATCATATGAAATCTCTTGCAGTAAAAGCACGAATTTAGAGACTAATCGCTAATTAAATCAATAATTGTATGTATTGTTAGAAAATTCTATGCAATAATTTTTAATTTGAGTGCACATAAATTTGCTGGCTATTGATCAACCGTGACCGAGCTAACTGTTTTGGCCAACCCGTGTCTTGATAAGTCAATCTAATTGTGTGTTCAGGTGTGAGAAGGGCGTATGTCCTGTCATACGAGCCGAAGACAAAGCCTTTCTTTTCAATTTATTCCTTAATTAATAAAAGTTCAATTTCCGTAGATGATAACCAAGATATGATTGTTGATGTTAGACAAGATGTTTTCCAAAGTGATTATCTAACCATAGATACCACATTTAGCCAAAGTCAATCTACGCTTTAATAATTATGATTAATTGTATTTTAAAATGAGCATGAATTGCTGATATTAATAGCATGTTTACATGTAAAATGTCGTAGGGAACCGTAAAATGTTATATTAATAATTCATTTAATAATATTCGAAAACAATATCTTGTTTTAATTTATTATAAAAATATTGCTACTATTTTAAGCAAATTAGGAACTATCGAATCAAATTAGTTTTTTCATTGTATTTTTAAAAATATTTATGTCCAATGCAATGTCAACATGCAACCTAAGCTTCACTAGCTATTTCCAAAAATTAAATTACGATTCAATTTTTTGATAATTCACCATCATTTTTATTGGGAGCTAAACTTTTACTATATTTTTCCTCGTTATAATTTAATTATGCATGACAATTTTAACGTTGAATTATCAATGATGTCACTGATATGGCGGTAATCCAACTGATTCTGGTCTGAAGTCATTGAATGAATCATTGATTTGTGTTATTTGGTGTGCGATCGCATTGAAATGAACACCTCTTTTGTCGTTTATGAGGACTGTTCTCATACCGGAGGCGACGGCACCGGTAATGCCGACCAACGAGTCCTCGAATACGACACATCTGTTTAATGACTTGGGAGGTGTTGCGAATCGTTTGGCGCAAACCAGGTATATATCGGGCGCCGGCTTATTGTTGACCACTTCGGGGTCGTCGGCAGCGCATAACACGACTGAGAAGAGACTCTCATCGAAATCAACTATAGATTTCTTGCAGTGATTCCATTCTTCGTGAGAGCCATTGGTCGCGATGGCTATAGGAATGTGATTGTCATTCAAGTGATGGATAAGTCGGTCGACTCCTGGCGTCAGTCGAAGTGGTATTCGAAGTAACTCTCGATAGAAAAATATTTTGAATTCTTCGTATTGTTTGCCATCAAATTCAATATCTATTACATTGAATACGCATTCAATTAGAGCTAGCTTGTCAATAGTCAAGATCGTTTACTGAGATGGCCAAGGATGAGGTCGAGGAAGAGTGCGCTACGGCCTGACTGCCTGGCCTGGTGTACAAGCTCTTTTGATTGAGATTAACTAGAGCATTGTGGTTAATAATGCAAACCTGGTGTCATTTGGTATATAATCCCTAGTTTATTAGCGACAATATCGAGCATATCAGTGAAGAGCTGTTCGTAATCCAATAAAGTTCCGCCGAAATCGAATATGACGTGTGTCACACAATTGTCACTTGGTGCACTCATTTTATACAAAACTATTGATTCAATTAGTTGGCACTTTAGTCAAGTATTTACACTTTCCTTGATTATACAAATGAGATAACTCATCATTACGAGGTTAAAATATTTTCCTTTTCCTTCTAATTAACAAATTTTCCTTCGATTGACTTTTTCATTAACCAATAGTAGTGTTGTCAGGTATTTGTTTATTCTTGATAATAGAATAATAAAAAGTGAAAAAAGGCTGTCCGACCCCTCCCGGTGTAGACGCACTCTGGCACTACACCCCGGC
>JAQGBE010001354.1:0-11482 GCA_034698225.1 Scheloribates latipes | reverse complement strand
GCGATGGAGTCAGTCTTGATGAATGAGCAGTGGACTAAATCCTGGTCTAAATTCCCACTATCATCTTACATTCAGTGGACTGCGATAATAATTATTGTCTGTGATTAGGGCCGGGATGCGAGTTCAGCACCGCTTATAACGACAAACTGAAGTTCCATCGCCACCGACACACGGGAGAGAAGAGCTTCCGGTGCGAGTGGCCGCAGTGTGACCAGTTGTTCCGCGAGAAGTCCCACGTCAAAGTGCACATGCGCAAGGTGGGCTCACACAATGGTGTTTATTCATCATTTATCATGGTGTTTTCTATCTATTAATAGCACACGAGAGAAAAGCCTTTTGAGTGTGAATTGTGTTCTCAAGGCTTCCAAACGAAGCAATCGATGGAATTGCACCGAAAAAGAAGACATCAGAGAAGACAATGAGTGAAGAATAAGAAGTTTATTTAGAAATACTGAATGTCTTCGCACGCACTCAGATGCACGCGCAACTCTTCGTCCGAGACACTGATGGCCATTCTTTGCGGCAAATCTCGCGAATATTCTTCCGGAAGTCGGGCTTTGGTGCGCAACACGAACTCCTTCAGCACCGGCTCACACCACGTGTTGTCTTCTCTCCTGAACACGTGTTGCAGAGCACGCGCCTCACTGGAGAAGGGATTCAGTGACACTCTTCGCCTCAAACACAACTCTCTCAACAGATCCGCTGAAGAGTTGTCTTCTTGAGGAGAGAAGAGTTCGCCGAGAGACCGGAAGTCACTCAACAGGTTCTCCCACTTCCGCAACTCTTCGCCAATCGCTTCGTCCGTCATTCCACTCGTGAGACCCGACCCGAACTCAAACCCCTCCCTCTCCACTCTCTCCCGCATCTCATCCCTCAACAGATTCACAATCAAATCCCTTCTAATCCATTGTGACGTCACTTCCGCCAAACTCTCCACTTGTTGCAATTGGTGCAAAACTTTCTCCGCCTTCAAAAACAACAAGTCAATAAACAATCACCAAGATCAACCACTATGTTAATTACCTCTCGCGTGACGTCAAACAGCGGTCTCTGTCTCTGCACCGCCAGAGGGCGCGACTCTCTCCACACCAAACGCCACAAATTGTCCTCAGCTTTGAATCGAGCGCTCAATCTAGCAATTAATAAAACACTATTATAATTAACAGCTCTGACCATCACTAACTATTACCCCTCTCCTCCCTCCCGGAAGTCACGTGGCGAATGCCAGCGCACGAAGTCCTCGAACTCGGCCCAAGGATTGGCCGCTCTGAACGCTTCCATGTCCGACACGAGACTCGCGCTCTGCACACGTGCTCGCATCACGTGCTGCTCACGCGCGTCCTCGCTGCTCATCTGCTGCAGAACTCGCGACTGTTCCTCCAACTGGTCTTCGGTCAGTGGCGCCGGATCTTGAGTCACCGGCGCGTAGAGCGTCACTTCCGGTCGCCCCAGAAGAGAGAGTTCCGTCGCGCGCAGTCGTCCTTCCGGTCCTCTCTCGCTCTCCTCTTCAGTGACCACTTCTTCGTCGCAGTCGAAGAACTCTTCTTTGTCCTCTTTTTCCATACATTTGTTCATTAATTGCAGTTTTTGGTGCAAAAGACAGAACCGGAAGTCCGGACTGCCCTCCACGCCCCACATCCGCTTCCTCTCCTCCCAACGCGCGCGCAATTGACGCACGAATTCGCTCCACAAAGCACGCGCCTCTTCATTGGTCGCGCATTCCAACAGTTCTTCGGCCAAACAATAGACGGGAGAACCGCGTGGCGCAGACTTCCAGTCCACTTCCGGTTCGCTCACTTCCGGTCTGCTGTCGAGCACTCTTCGCACCACTTCTCGCGCATTCCTCCTCTTCTCGCTCTCATCTGACAATCGGCTCATCACGTGCCGGAAGTCGTCCTCACTGTCTGTCGTCTCGTGACTTCCGGTCTCTCGACTCTCGCGGAATCTCAAGAACCGCTTGAACTTCACCGCCAAATCCCCGTCTCGCCCCTCCCTTCCCCCGCTCCCATTGGCCATCACCAGACACCACGCATGCGCTCTCTGCGCGTCAAAGTCCGAGTGGTGCTCCGAGTCGATGACCACTTCTTCGGCCAATCGCAACCACTCGCTCTCCAAATAGACTCCTCCCTTACTAGTCTTGTAAGTGAATCTCGCGCTCACAACCACTTCTTCGCTTCCCTCTCCTCTTCCACGTGTTCTCTCTCTGAACACTCGCGACCACGTGTTCAGGTATTTAAATGGCTTCAGTGGCCGAATGAACCGCAGAGAAGACAACACCAGTCGCCAACTCTCAGTCGGCAAACTCTGCCCGAAATACAGACCTCTGTTCGGGTCGCCGGAAGCGCACAGCACCGGAAGCGCGCTCTTCACGTGACTGGCGGCCAACGCGCATGCGCTCAAAATCAGTCTGAGGCGGTCTTCGGTCTTGAGTTGTTCCGTTTCGGGCGCCAAAACGGCGAACTCCTTCAGACCGAAGCACTGGATCAGTTGGTGATCGTCTCTCGTCATCAGATCCACCTCCAGAAGACCTTCTTCTGCTTCCAGTTTGCAGTTGAAGAACGACAACTGAAAGCGCGTTCTCCCGAACCGCAATCCGCTCACTTTCCTCACTTCCCGCGGTCTCACTTCCGGCGGCCATCTCACTATCGCTTCCTCCAGTTCGGCCACAAACCTCTCCCACTCCGAACTTGTGGTGAAGTCCACGATCTCAAACACGTCCGAAGAAGTCATTGTGTTGTCAACCAAACACGTGACGTCACAACCAATAACACAAACCACGTGATCAGTCACAGTCACAGACAGCTGTAAAACACGTGAAATGCTTTCTTCGGTCGCTCTCGTCACCGGAAGTGCTTCGGGACTCGGCCTGGCAGTGGCCAGACGTCTGGTCTCGCGAGGAATGCGTGTCATTGGTCTCGACAGACAAGACCGGGAGTCCACTGAATCGGGAGTTCACTCTTTAACAGGCAATTACAATTTCATCATCATTTTGCAGTCATTTTAATCGCATTTCAGGCGATATTCGCAGCGAAGAAGACGTCAACCGCTGTCTCGACCATTGTCTCGATGCCAGTGGTCAGCCGAGACTGGATCTGGTGGTCAACTGCGCGGGAGTGGCCAACGCCTTCAAGGTCTTCAACTGCGAGAGCCAAAGACCGCAAAGACTCCAAGACTTCCGAGATTTGGTCGAAATCAATATTTGCGGCGCTTTTAATGTGATTCGGCTTTCAGTCCAACTTTTGTCGCAATCAAACAATCGTAACAATCAGTCAACCAATCAAAGACCACTTAATAACACTTTTATCGCAGCTCTCGTAATCACAACCTCGTCTTCGTTCGCCAGAGAGGGTCACGAAGGCCAGACCGGGTTCTGCGCCACTCAGACCGCCGTCGAGGCCATGACTCTGCCGCTGGCACGCGACTTGGCCGCCAAGAACATCCGAGTGGTCACTTTGGCGGCCGGCTTCTTCGCCACGCCTCTGGTTCTTCGGTGCGATTCTCCCGAACTCTTGGACTTCATCAAAATGACCACCGCTTGTCCGTCGCGATTGGGAGAGCCCGAAGAGTTCGCTCAAATGGTGGAACAAGTTGTGGACAACCGAATGATAAACGGCTGCACAATCAGAGTGGACGGCGCCAACAGATGGCCGGAGAGGGGTTAAAAGGGGACTCTAGGAGACGTACTTTGTGTTCCATAAAATGGTTTATTCATTAAAAACGTCGCATTCATTGAGCGGTGGAGTCTCACTAATATAAACACTTCTTTAGTAAACAATGAACTTCTGTGTGAAAAACGCGGTCGCGCTCGCCATCAGCCGCCGACCCGCTGTGCACGCGAAGCACGTGCGACACGTGATCGGCACTTCGCACGCGTCGCAGCGAGACGACGAGGTCTTCACGAGCAAACTGTCGGGTCCTCTGGAGGGAGTGGCCGTAAGACACGTGACCACTGCTTCTGGCCACTTCTGACCACTGACCACTCTCTCCCGCTCTCTTCAGGTGCTGTCTCTGAACCGCCCGGTGGCCGCCAACAGTCTGTCGCGCCAAATGGCCAGATCGCTGAACGAGGCGTTGTATCAGTTGCAGAAAGACGAAGAGATGCGAGTCCTCATCATCCGGTCGGCGGTTCCCGGCATCTTCTGCGCAGGCGCGGACCTCAAGGAGAGAGCCACCATGCATGAGAAGGAGATCCCGCCGTTTGTGGCCAAACTGAGGCAGATCGGGACCGCCATCGCCGACTTCCCGGTGCCGACCATTGCGGCCATCGATGGCGCGGCGATCGGCGGCGGACTGGAGTACGCGTTGGCCAGCGATCTTCGCGTGGCTTCGAGTAACGCGAAGTTGGGTTTAGTGGAGACCAAGTTGGCGGTGATTCCGGGCGCGGGCGGCACTCAGCGGCTGACCAGACTGATCCCGCTCCATCTGGCCAAAGAGCTGATCTTCACGGGCAGAGTGATCGACGGCCACCAGGCCTTCCAGATGGGTCTGGTCAACTATTCGGTGGAACAGAACGACGCGGGAGACGCCGCCTATCGGCGAGCAGTGAAACTGGCGGAAGAGATGATAGGCAACGGACCGGTGGCGCTGCGAGTGGCCAAAACGGTAATCAACAGGGGATCCGAAGTGGACTTGGCTTCCGGTCTGGCCATCGAGGCTCTCGGACACACTCTCTGTGTGGGAACTGAAGACAGATTGGAGGGACTGCTCTCCTTCAAGGAGAAGCGACAACCCAAGTATCGGGGACAGTAGTGATGGTGATATATTGGTGATCACGTGATGTTTGTTTGTAAACAAAATAAATGAGTTGACAGTCACTGACAGTCTATGAGTGCGCATGCGTGGAGTCAATGGCCACTCATCGGGTATCGAGTGATGCGCTGCAGACGTATAAGTTGGTTGTGGTCGGCGACGGAGGAGTGGGCAAGTCGGCGCTGACCATCCAGTTCTTCCAGAAGCTCTTCGTCACCGACTACGACCCCACCATCGAGGACAGCTACGTGCAGCACGTGCAGGTGGACCAAGAGTGGTGCGTGCTGGACGTGCTGGACACGGCGGGTCAGGAGGAGTTCTCGGCGATGCGCGAGCAGTACATGCGCAGTGGCGACGGCTTCATGGTCGTCTTCTCGGTCACCGACCGCCAGTCCTTCCAGAACGTGAGACACTTCTTCACCCAAATTCTGCGGGTGAAGGACAAGGACTGCTACCCGATGCTTCTCGTGGCCAACAAAGTGGATCTCGTCCACTTGCGGCGAGTGAGCGAAGAGGAGGGCCGCGAGATGGCCGCCCAGTTGAAGGTCAGTGAGGGAGGGGTGGAGTCAGAATGTATCATGAAGGTTTTCTCTATTTTCAGGTGCCTTACATCGAGACGTCGGCCAAAGACCCGCCGCTGAACGTGGATCAGGCGTTTCACGAGACGATAAGAATTATTCGGAATCAAAGCCAAAGTCAGAGCAAAAGCAAACAATGGTTTCAGAGGAGAGGAACCAAACGGAAGAAGAAGTGTTCGGTGTCCTGAACAGTGTTGTCAATGTCCATCTCAATGTCAATAAACCATGTCTTGTGACAAAACAATGTTGTGCTTTCTCATTGCGTGTTAACTCTTAATCCCATTGATTCCATAACGGGATGGCTAATCATTGGGACAATTCTCTGTAATTTATTCCATAATCCATATTCAGTCTCTCTCTCACTCTCTGTTCATCCGCCAGATGTCACTCTCATTGACATTCACTTTGAAGTTCAAAATGTCGGCCCAACCCCAACACAAGACTCTCAGTCTCTCGTCACGCGCGTCCAACACGTCCTCTACGCGCGTGCGATGAGATGTCGCGCGCCTTCGCCTCTCTCTCCGGCACTTACAACGTGCGCGCGAGTGAGTGTGTGGACAGCGGCCGACAGAAGCGAGGGCTGTCGGCGAGTCAACTGTCCGGTCTGGGCCTCACGCGACTGCTTCTCCACGACAAGAGCGAGACGACAGTCAAGTGTCGCGTCAGACTATTGGACGACTCGCAACACGTGTTTGTCGTCGACGTGAGTCAATAATAGTCAGTAGTTGTCTATAACACGTGACATCTCTATAGAGAGGCGCGCGCGGATCCGATCTCTTGGCGCTCGTCTTCTCGCACGTGAATCTCGTGGAGAGCGACTTCTTCGGCCTGCAGTTCCGCCACTCCAAGGTTTATTCCACTTGTCGTCCACTTCTTCTTCTGACCACTTCTCCTCTAGCGATGGCTGGAGCCGCAGAAGCGCGTCCGCAAACAGAGCAAAGACTCGGCCGAAGACGTCTTCCTCGAGCTGAGAGTCAAGTTCTTCGTGAGAGAGACGCACAAACTGCTGGAGGAGTTCACGCGCTTCCAGTACGTGCTTCAACTCAGGCGAGACATTGTGGAGAGGCGCGTGCGAGCCAGCGACCACGTGCTCGCTCTTCTCGCCTCTTATGTGCTGCAAGGTGACGAATAGCATGATATATCGTCTAGTATCACTATATCATTGTTGTTCAGCCGAATTGGGAGACCACTCTGGCCAACAGGACTCCAGTGAGGGATACGCCCACCTCTACCCTCTGGCCCCGCCCACTCTGCAGACCAAGGAGTTCAACCGGAAGGCGGAACAGTTGCATAGAGCCCACCAATCGCTGACTCCCGCCGACGCAGAGCTCAAGTATCTCGAACTGGCCTTCAAGTCGCTCGAACTCTACGGCCAAGACCTGCACGAGGCGCGTGACCAGCGAGGACGGGCCATTCTTCTCGGTGTGAGTGGGGCGGGACTGGCGGTGATGGAGGACCTCCAGGACGGGTCGGGAGTCACGTGTCTGAACGAATGGGTTTGGGCGAAGATCGTGAAGATATCGTTCAAGAGGAAGCAGTTCTTCGTCCAGTTGAGACGCGAGGGCGTGAGTGATACTATCGCTCGACAAATTCGCCATGATACATGTCATGTCTCTCTAGAGCGAGCGCTTCGACCACGTGTTGGGCTTCACTCTGCACTCGTATCGCGCGTGCAAGTCGCTGTGGAAGGCGTGTGTGGAACAGCACACGTTCTTCCGTCTTCAGTCGCCGAAGCCGCACACCAAGAAGTTCTTCTTCTTCTTCTCTCTCGGCTCCCGATTCCGATACAGGTATTCAAGAGACATGTATCATGGTGTCTTCTATATTCTTCATTCTTCAAAAGCGGCAAAACTGAGTTCCAAACCCTCGAAGACAACAGACAGCGACTGACACACGCGGAACGCACGTTCGTCCGCACGCGCTCCTCGCGTCTCGCGCGCCAGACCGTTCCCCTGCCCACCAATCACATCCAGAATCTGATGCAGACGTCACACGCCAACAGCCAATCAGCGATGGCCAATGGCGTGACTCCGCCCACTCGCACCAGTCGAGTGTCAGAGTCGGACTCGAGTCGCCCGAAGAGCGCGTGGACCGATCGGTGAGACTCTTCACTGGACTTCTTCGGTGTCTTAACTGATCTCCTCTCTCTTCAGGTCTTCGTCGTCGCAGTCTTTGGCCGCCTTCTGTCCCTCGCAAGCCCTGCCCTTCATAGACACGCCCCTTCAGGAGTCGAGAGCCAATCACGTGACAGACTCCACCACTAGGCGGCTCTCGCTCTCCTCCTCCGAGACCGACACGTGTTCGCCGTCGCACGTGACTCTCATCCGCATTCAGGCCGACACTTCCGGTCGCTTCGGCTTCAACGTCAAAGGCGGAAGTGACCAGAAGTGTCCCGTCCTCGTGTCCCGCGTGGCGCCCAACACTCCCGCGCAACAGTCGGGTCTCAAGGAGGGCGACCAACTGCTGAGGATCGACGGCCAGGAGGTGAACGAGTTGACGCACGCGCACATCGTGCAACTGATTCGCACGCGCGGCAAACAGGCCGAGTCCGAGTTGAGTCTTCATATTCGGCCCAATGGTCAGCAATAATTGTGATTGTGTTAATTGTGATTAATATTAATATTATTTATTAGTTTACTCGCTGTCGGTGGACGAACCGGTCTTCCAATACATTCCGACCGACTCTTCGCCGCTTCGAGGCGAAGAACAGTCGGCCAAAGAGGAATCTCTTCTTCTGCTTCGGGAACAGCTCGAAAGCGGCGCTCTTTTACTCCAATTCGAGGTTCGCTTCCGATTAATGAGATTGCGATTATAGTAATTGCGATTCTCTCTCAAAGCAATTGCAACGCAAGAAAACGGGAGAAACAATGGCGAGCGCGCGCCTCGAAGACAACTCGCTGAAGAACAGATACCGAGACATTTCACCATGTAACTAATTAATCTTGTTAATTGATCTGTTGATTGAATCTTCACTGACAGACGACTCGACGCGTGTCATTCTTCGCGACTCTCTTTCCGGCGATTACATCAACGCGTCGCACGTGGTGATGCACGTGCCGCACGAGCGAGCTCTGAACCGCTACATCGCCACTCAGGGACCGCTGAAGGACACGCGCGACGACTTCTGGCTCATGTGTTGGGAGCAGCACGCGCCTCTGGTCGTCATGGTGACGCCTCTGGAGGAGAAGGGCAGAAGCAAGTGTCACAAGTATTGGCCGGAAGTCGGAAGTGAGGCCGCCATCCGAGTCCATAATCTCTTGACTGTCCAACTGGACAAAGAAGTGGGCACTGACTTCGGTGTGGAGCGCCACTTCACGCTCTCGAAGGTGAGTCACGTGATCTTCATTATTATTCTTCAATGATTATTGTTCTCTCTTTGGTGAAGAACAAAGAGCTTCGGCCGCTGATTCACCTCCAATACTTGGCGTGGCCAGACCACGGCGTGCCCGACCGCGACCAGCACTTCCTCGAACTGATGGCGCGCGTGAGACGTGTCCGCCGCGAACACCCGTGCACTCCCTTCGTCGTCCACTGCAGGTCTGTTATCATGGGCATTATTGCAGTCATTGTAATCACATTCTGACGGTTGTTTAGCGCCGGAATCGGAAGAACAGGAGTTCTGATTCTCATGGAAACCGGATTAGACCTGTTGGACGCCAATCACCCGGTCTTCCCGCTGGAACTGGTCCGCCTGATGCGGGAACAAAGAGCCATGCTCATTCAGACTCAGCAACAGTTCAGATTCGTGTGCGAAGCCCTGTCTCGCTGTCACTAGTCATTCATTAATAGTATTTATTTGTAATTTTCTAATCAATAAACTCATAATTCTTTCATAAATATTCTTCTGCTTCTTCGTCTTCTTGGCCACCAGAAGAATGTCTTTCTTCTATATTAAATCCCATTCGAATTTGAAAAAATATATTGACGTCATTATAAGTCATTATAAGTGCTCTCTCTTCCCTTAATTGAGACGTCATTTGTGAACAGTTTTGAACAAAAAATAAATAAACAACTTGAAAACAAAACAAATCAGAAAATGAATGAACACGTGCTCACAGAACACGTGCGGCCATTCAAGAGCGACGAAGAAGAGCACGTGACTGCCGAGACCAAACAGCCGGAAGCGGAAGTGCCGGAAGTGGAGCCTCGAGCGGAAGAGACGCGACAATTGCGGAGCGAGAATCGGGTGCTGAAGAACGAACTGCACGCGCTTAGTCAGTTGGTGCACGCGCTGCTGGAGTACCGCGAGCACGTGCGCCAACACGTGTCTGCGGAGGAGTTGTCGAGCGCTGATTGGTTGGCAGTGGAGACGACAGTGACGACAGCTTTGGCTCAAAGAGAGAGAATTGGATCTCTGAATGTGGAGCTGAAAGAGCGCGCGATTAAACTATCGCTAAGACCGCAGAGGAAGCCGAGAGCAGCGCCGAAGAGCGGCAGTGAGGCCGAGACCACCGCTGTGGCTGCGGGTGGTCGTGGCCGGGAGATGCGGTGCGCGTGGCCTGGATGCGGCTATCAGGTGAACTTGGAGTCTATCATCATTTGTCTGACTGTGACGTCACTCACTCTAAGGCCAAGAGAAGCAAACTTCTGACGGAACACATCAACTCTCAGCACACGGGAGAGAAGCCCTACAAGTGTCCGCTGGACACGTGCGACAAGTCGTTCGCGCGCTCCACCACTCTGGACGTGCACGTCAAGTCGAGTCACTCGGCGCAGAAGGCGTACGCGTGCACGTGGCAGGGATGTCACGCCACGCTCAAGTAAGGCAGTGATTGTGGTGAATGTGGTAAAAGTTGTCTTTTCTATTTCAATAGAACCAAACTGGGACTGAAGATCCATCTGCAGGCGCACAGCGGGGACAAGAAGTTCGCGTGCGATTGGCCAGGATGTCAGTACCGAGGTCTGACCAAACAGCAGCTGGAGAACCACATCCGGTGAGCACCGAGAGACTGATTAGAAAGTGATTTATTAATTGCGATTTATATGAAAGCAATCACACGGGAGAGAAGCCCTTCGTGTGCACGTGGGAGGGCTGTGCGGCCAAGTTCACCACCAGGTGAGAGATAACAGTCTTGAGATGTCCTCTCGTGACGATGTCTTCGTCTGCAGCGACGGTCTTCGCTACCACAAGAAGTCTCACTCCAATCTGCGGCCCTTCAAGTGCGACTGTGAGTGACTGTCACGTGTCTGCCACGTGCTGACCGTGTCTTTGCAGGGCCGGGATGCGACGGCGCCTTCAAGCGGAACCGCGCGCTCACAGTGCACAAGGCTCTGCACACGGGCGACAAGGTGTTCAAGTGCGACTTCCAGGGCTGTCAGTTCCGGTCCTCGCGATACCACGACTTGGCGGTCCACAAGATTCTTCACACGGGAGAGAAGAAGTACCGGTGCTCGTGGCCAGGTTGCGAGTCCCGCTTCTTGAGGAACGACAAGCTTCAGTTGCATCTGATGATCCACAGGGGAGAGAAACCGCACAAATGTCCTCACAGTGGCTGCGATAAGCGCTTCGTCGAGAAGGGTTTGACAAGCAGTGACTCTTAATTGTGATGTTGTTAATTGCGATAATAATTGCAGGGAACATGCGCAAACACTTCAACTCGGTCCACCAGAAGACCACGTGACCAGAGAGAGACCACGTGGTCTCGAGTGACAACACGTGCGACCACTGCTGACACGTGACGGCGCATGTCTCTGACGCATTGGGACGACCAGAAGCCGACAGCCAATCAGCACTGAGAGCACTGATTCGATGTAATTAATTGTAATTTAATTGTAACTAGATCTGCCCGTTAAGTAGAACGCCCGTTATTATTGGCCAAAGTTGGAAATTTCACTTAACAATGTCAGTTTTCAAGAATAAAATATTTTCAAACCGATTGATTTCTGCTCAAAACGTATCCTGTATCACAATTTTCAGTCAACGCGACAGAATGTCGATACAGATTATGTATACTGTCGAACCTCTGAGATATGTATTGATTGGTTTGAAGCACTTTTCGTACCCAACTCGGAGGTTCCCGACAATTGGGAGGTTGGCTTAAATAGGCATTAATTCCATCGAAAAGATGCGTTTGAGGACAGTATTGAAGAATTTAGTCTTATTAGCGAGTTAATAAACATCATTTTGGGGTTATTATGCTCAATATTGTTTGTAT
>JAQGBE010001353.1:0-11484 GCA_034698225.1 Scheloribates latipes | reverse complement strand
AGAGTAGTGGCGAATATAAGTATAAATAGTGTCAAACTAGTGATTATCATCGGAGCAGCCAATGACACAATCGAGTGAAATGCATTTTGTCATTTAGCCGGCACACGACGCCCGATGTGCGGCCACGCGACCCGACACCGGACCGGCGCTGTCGGGCCAGTCATCACTCGCTTATTAGTTTGTCATCGCATATAATTAGGGGTTTTATGTAACGCCGTTAAGTCGACGACAGTATCTAATTGTATGATAAAAATGTTACTCAAATGCTGTTAACAATCAAATACTAAAAGCGTTTTAATGCACGACTGATAATCAAAAGCTTAAAACATCTGAACTAAAGATTGAGTGCATTTCGGCAATGATTTCGGGTTTAAAGCCATTAATGAAATATAAATCTTTGAATGCGAATGTCAGCCATTGAATGATTGATCGAATCGAATGGTAACCAAACTTATAATTACAGAACAAATGCATTCGCAAAACCATTTAATTGGCGTATAAGTCGACCGCAGTATTCAAAAGCGATTGCCGTTTCTCTCATTTAGAACTTTTAATTTTGTCTCCGATAGGATCTCGTTTTGAATAATTCAATCGTTGAATCGTTGAATCGACAATTAGTTTGCAATGTCTGCCAGTCTTTAAATAATATCTCAATTGAATCGACAATTTGTTGAACTCATAGCCGACTCGAGTATCACTGATAAGCGATGGGTCGACACAATCACTAACACAAGACTAACAATCATTTGGATCATTACAACTCAGTCTAATCACTAATCACTCGCCTCGTTATCTGTTTTGCAGTTACGGAAGAAACACCAGACAGAGCTGAGTCCAGAGAGAGCCGGTTCGGCCAGCAATTGACAATTAGTTGGCCCGACATATGTCATCCAAATAGGAATTATCTAATTGACTCTCATCTCACTCTTCGGACTCATCTGACTCTTCGTGTGCGCGACCGGTGCTCACAAACACACTAATACTCGGATCGATCGGATCGGACTATAGACCAGAACAAGGATATACTGACGTCAAGTACTCTTCAACTCAACTCAGTCTCTCTGTCGCTGTCTCTCTCGTAGTGAGCAATGAATCGCAATATTTATTTTTGAGAAACAAATAATTGATATCTCAAGAGATGTGTGTTATTCTCGACAACTGTATTATAGCTCTCATTAATGATTGTAAGCCATTATGTGATATCTTTTCCGAACAATACTTCATTTGATTTATTAATCATTTGTTTTGAGACACAAACAAAACCCGATATAACGTATTCTCACAATTCAGGTACTCATAACATAAGACTTACATTAGAGCCCACTTTTTATAGCCATTTGATCTCAAATCTTGAAATGAGTTCCTATTTTGCGACAAACGAAACGAACAATGCTTTTCAACAACAAATGTCTCAGTCTTTTAGCTGCGATTCATTTGAGATTCACTGAGACTCGTCTCCGATGACAAACAACAAGAAAAGTCTAATTCTGTTCTCTTTTTTCTACACATTTCTAATAATACGTCTCAGAAATAATGTAAATAAAAGTATTGTATAAATAATATAAGATATAAGATATATATATATATATAATAAAAAGTAAATTTAGTTGAGATTTATTGTACGAAACAAAGAATAATTGTGACTCAAAATTAAAGCAAATGCGAGCAAAAAAGTGTTGGACTCTCACAGACATAACAACAAATGGTTGACTGCCTTCCGGAGATTGACTGATCCTGAGCTCAATTCTGCAATTCTGATCGTCATTTAATATACCGAACCCTTCAAACACTTTATACTCGAGGAGAAAATTATATGAATAGAGCTGAGACCGGATGCGGACACCCATTAGCTCACAAACTCTTTGGCCTCTCAATGGAGTTACAAATCAAAAAACGGTTTCATTCATACTATTAATGGTTTTGTGTGTTTCGCAGCAGAAAAGCCAAAAACTAATAACAGAATTATCGCATTAAGAGATACAGCACTCGATTGACTCGGTTTTCACACAAATTACTCTTTTTATGGCTACTATTCTATTCTTTAGACTCATATCAATGAGTGAATAAACTACTTTTTGAGCCCAACTTGAATCGAGTGAATTGAGTGAAAGGTTGGACTCAGAACTAAATTATTGTTTCATTTATATGGATATTCATTGAATATATGCGAACAAAGCGAACGATTGGTCGCACAGAATATGTTATTTGCCTTTAGTTAACATATTTTCGATATTAAGTTAGAATATAGTGTTTGTGCCGACAATTCTCAGCTGGCATTCAAAGCGATGCCATTGTCGACCAGAGACGAGAGGCAGTGCTCATCCACTACAGTGTTCGCACCCTATATGCAAATTAGGATTTATGTGCTCATCCTATTGTGCCCTCGCATTGCTTGTGCCGTCCAAAGGCGCTAAACCTTTTCATCCGATCGGCACAACGGCGCACAACAGCTTGACGTAGATGTGCAGTCCTGCAGGTGAACAGAGCCCAGAGCAGAGACCTAAAGTGAATTACCGGTCAAATCCCACTGAATATAACGCTAATAACGAATACAACACAACATTCAAAACTTTTTTAGACGGCATCGCATGAAAAATGACCAAATTGTGAATCAGGCAATTGTGACCCTCGACCTGAACCTGGATCGCAGCGGCAATCGCTTTAACGCATGAAACGATGCAGATGTGCCAGGTTAGTGATTGGTGATTGGGCTTGCACAGGCACATTCACATTGACATTCCACATGAGAAAGGACAACTCAAAAGACAACTGCAATGCCAACAATCAAATGAGAGGAACGTTGGGTTCGCACAGCACTGCAAATCAATTCAAAAAAGAGTTCCGTCGGTGACATAAAATTCTTTATTCAGTGATAAGAAAGAGAGAGTCAATAGTTTGGCTCTGATTTGCTCTTAATTTGATTCTAACAGTGGATTCAAATTTATGCCAATTTGGCTTCAAATGTGTATTTTTTTTATTTTGCAAGAATAGAGCGCCGGTTAAGGGTTGGGAGCACTCACTGGCACTGATCGGCACTCAATGGAAGCACGTGTGCGACCGCTCAGCCATAGACAGACCTCGAGTCTGCACGAAATTAAATTCTTCGCTGGAATAAAATTGCAAAATAGTGGAAGAAGCGAAGAAGCAAAGCAGAGGAGCTATGAGCTATGAGCTAGCTACTGTGTGTGTGTGCGTGTGCTCCACATCCAGTTCGGCTGCAGTGCCGGTCGATTGTTCGTCGACTTTATGCCTGTTTATCCTTCACTAATGAATTGCCTAAAACCTAAAAACTGAATATTCATTAGTCGAATGTAAATCTTCTTCTGAGCGCTATTTCCAGATTTTACGGCCGTTTAGTCAGAAATAAAAACTATTTCTTTGATGTTTGACATAATATTCATCACATAATAAAGTTAAACAAAAATATCGAACAGAAAACGCTTTAACCGTCTCTTCCGTATTGACAACTCATTTAAATTTTCATTCCTTTACTCTTTATTATACTTTTAAAGCGTTTATTATTTGACAGTTATTTCGTTCAAATCTTTTTCCGAACGCTATTTACCAAACGTTCAGTGAATTACTTGAAATAAATTTTTGGTTTTTATTGATCTTTTGGAGGAAATTCCTCTCATTTTCTATGTTTTGTGAGGCAATGGTTGGCATAACTGTTCCGATCGAAGGTCTCCGAGCATTCAATTTATAAGTCTATTTACGTTCGAGTCTCGAGTCAAGCCTCGGATGCACTTCAGTCTCGCAAATAAATATAACTCAAAGCAATCTTATCAGTGATCAGTCCAGAGATGGTTTCACTTGCGCTCCGCTTTCTTCGCGTCTCAATGGTCTCTGAGACGAGCGGTGCGGACACTGAGCGCACAGTTGGTTAACGCCATTGATTTGCTTCCAACAGTTTAGTTGAGTTGAGTTGAGTTGAGCCCGACTTTAGTGACAATTAGTTCGCGCCGAGCACTGCACGGCGAGCACTGCCATCAGCGCACAGGCAAACTGGTCCGCACGTGCACTCAAAGACCTCCCGCAGTCTATTTTCAAATAAAAAGTGATGCCTTTCTCCTCTTCTGGCCATTGAATGCCAAACAAGAAACTCATCCGTAAAGCCGTAAAGCATTAGCGCCTCTCTATTCGTCTTAACCATTGATCCGATTGTTTGCAAATATAATTCAATTATTAAACAAAACATATAATGAATAAATTCGGTGAACAGTATTGGCGTTATTAACGCATACACTCGATAGACTCGATCGCGACTCGACTCCAATATTATTATCGGAATCAAAAAATATATATTAGTTTTGTCCGCTTTAAAGCGCTTTTTGTTTGAATGTTTGGAAACTCGTTCATTATATTAGAGCTTAAGGGCATCACAATTAGACCTCGCTATTACATGCGATGCCCGCCCTATCAACAAGTGCTGAGCCGTACGGCAAACGCCAACATCTGCGGACCTGATCCCCGAAGTGCTGCTAATGTTGGTTATCATGGGCTGAATATATTATGCATTACTCATGAGTTAGTGATCATTGATTTCCATTTGCGTCAAATCATTGCTATCATTGCATATGTGATGAATGACAGCGAGTTAGCCAACAGTGGATCGCATGGACTGCACGGATGGCAGTCGATGCCAGTCGATAGCAGGTGGACCTCAAATAGACTGGTCCTCTCTGGCGGTGATTAGGCCGATGAATGGCAAGTGGCAACACATCGGCTCAACATCGGCGGTATTGCCAATATTGGCAAACACGTCGACTCTGTTTGCTTAGCCAACTATTTAAAGTCAAAACGGTTTGCTTTATGGACTCAATTGTCAAATGTTGTGAAGACATTAGTTCTTATTGTTGGCCCAAAAGAACCCAAAGAATGAATGCCTTTCAGGCCATTAAAAATCTCGAGTTTCGGGTCGTTTCGGGTCTCGAGTGTTGCAAAACAGTCGCACAGGAAATGGAAATAAGAGTTATTATTAGGTCTCACTTCTTGACCGTATATAACAATAAGTCCGTTGAAAACATCAATAATAATATGGAAATATTGGGCTCCAAATGTGGGAAAATATGTGAACCAATTCTCCAAATGAATTACAAGAAATGGTGTGACGGACCGGATTAGCACCGCTTATGCAGTCAAACACCACTGCAATACTCGATTGGCATTCAATGCTCGGACCAATTGAAAGACTTGTTACCAAACAAGTAAACAAAATATGAATAATAAAGTGATTCAAAATTTCGAGGATTAGTCAAACATTGGTCTTATTGGAGGCCAGCCGTCGGCTGACCGGTGCTGGCGATCAGGCAATTGTCGGGTCGTCTGCACTGTTGGCGACCCTTTTCAATGTTAGTTAATTCAGAGCTCAGATTCGGAAATAGCATTGCATTTATGATATCGATCACGACATCCATATCGATGTCTGATTGGGTTCTCGCGTGTGTTCGCCGCTAATGTATGCGTCCAACGACTGGCGAGTCGGTGCCGACCCCCGACCCCATCGCCAACTAATTTATAGCCATCGATACTCTCATTCATCGCTCGATATTCGTTATATTTGTGTTTTTCAATACCTAATGCATCGATAAAGTGGTCTTCCGTTCAGTCGAACGGTTAGAATAGTTGTCATCTGTTGAGATCACGGCTACAAACAGAGCACAAAAAAGTTTTGGTCCATTACTCCGATAAGCATCCCATAAGAAGGCACTAAAATAGCAATACTCACGACTAGTGCTCAGGACTTATCATTTTACATGAATGAAAGTCCAGGACCTGTACAGTGACCACAGTTCGGCCCATTGTAGTAAACTTGGAAAAGAGCGCCCTTTTAGCCGAAATTCTCGCCAATTGAGTGAATGGCCGATCAGAGGCATCGCATGCGATGGTCAGTACTGATGGTCAGTGCCAGCAATGAGTGAGGAATTCCCACCCAAAGAAGTCATATCCATATCGATCAATACCTCCTGGGGTTAACCCCTGGCGCTGAAAGTGCATGAAGTGGTAAACGGAACGCCCAAACACACCAACAGCTGCTTTGAGTCTTTGACATCGGGGGTCATAAAAGCACAATAGGGTTAAAATATCCAAACCTTTTGGACAAAAGAATTGGTCAAAAAATAGCGATAGCCTTACAAACCATTGAAACCGATTGTCTGATTGTTTGCATTGCCTTCGAATAAGTCGTTATATTTCTGATACAGTGTTCGACTGAAAAAGTGTTGGAAATTGAGGCTAAAATCGGTAACGCATTGAAACGACCGAAACGTTTGCCAACGAAGCAAAGCATGAAAACAAGTTAAACAATTTGATCACTTTTTCCAAGTGTAGAGCTTCTGGGCAATGGTTGAGATGGTGCTCACCCGAGATGAACATTGGGCTCAGTATTGAGTATTGAGCGCTAGTCAACAAACACCGGATGAGTGCCACAAATGCATTATCTGTGCGCTCAACAGATGAGAAATTAGCGAATCGGTACGGAATGGCAGGCAATGGCCAGCAGTAGTGAACTAGGAATCGCATGCCGTATCAAATTGTCTTGTTTTGCAGCGACACTATCGCCCCATCGCTCAGATCACCGCCAATTAGGACAAGTGCGAGAAGTGGTCTTCGGGCGCATCAGTCAAGTCCTTTACAACTGGAAAAGCCGTTCAAATCATTCAAATTATTGCTCCGAAAGCCGATTAAAAGACAAACCTTTTGAGGAATAAGGGAAGGGAAGAATGGTTTGGCTCTGAGCTTAGCCGGCGATGAATAGATGGCTTCGGCTATATTGGGAACGGACTGCAGACCCGATAGCAGTGTATTAGCATCAGTGCAAACGCGATTGTTCCGGATTAAAAAACAGAAGTTCACAAAAAGTTCCCTTTGAGGCAGTGCTCAGCGCTTGCAGTCACTGCAGGCATAGGGAGAGGGATAGGGATAGGGATCGAGGGAATCGAGGGAATGGCTGAGCGCTGAGAGCATCAGTTCAAACAAATCAGACATTCATAGTCGTAGTCATACTGATAGTCGTATAGTGGGTCCAAATCTGCTCAACTCTCAACCCGATGGCCATTATCTCAGTTTCTTTCGTCTCTCTACTGGTCTTTCACGGCATTCATGGTTTGCCATTCAGAGCTCAGCACATCTCTCGCTCAGTGTATATAACTTCTGAGTGAAACCGAATTTATCTTCAGATTATCTCAACTGATAATCATTAAACAAATCTGGCATTTATTTTACGCTTTAAAGCGATTCAGATCGGAATCGATCCTAAAAAATATTGGTTTGAAAGCGAGGTCTTTCCCTAATGTGCTATTATGTCGATAGGACTGCCGTTTGCGAGGCGACAGACGACAAGAACGACAAGAACTGATAAATTCTGGTAAACAACTGAAAACTGATGTCTAGTTTATTCACTGTCTGTCTGTCTGTCATATGAAGACATCCCATGAGTTGGCGAAAAGAGTTTTACGCAATAATCACATTTCCGGCAGCTGTCGGTCGGTCTGTCCAAACACCTATACATCAGAGCCGACCCTTTATTAAAGACATTTTCACTTTAATAGTCTTTTCAAGTCGTGATCGAGACTGAGCTGACCCGAGCTCTTGGTCTGGCAATTGATTAGTCGCCAGAATAGGCCGTAAGGGTGTCGGCGGGGGTCGAGGGGTCGGTCTCGAGTGTCGCATATCTTAACTGCTTATATAATATGAGAGTCTCTCGAATCACAACAGAACACAATCGCAATCACAATGGGATTTGTTGTGCAAAAACTCATAAAAACATATTTTGCTGCTCTCGAGGCCAACAAATACCCAAACCTTAACGATAAGCGTAAACCTCTTCAGTCTTCACACAAGAGGTATGAGTCGGCGGATAAGAAAGTGACGGAAAGTGACAGAAGAAGTGTCACAATTCGGACCTTTCCTTCACATACTTGTCATTCAGGGCTCACCTAAACTCTAACGAAAGCGAGTGACGAAAGGAAAGTCTTTTTGTCCGAAACACAATTCGTTTGTCTGACTATTGGAGGCAATCATTTCATAGCACTTATTAAAGTGTTTTCCAATCGAAACGGATTTCACTTTCTATTACATTCATTTGACAACAATTTGATGGCATTTCTAAAACTCAATTCAATCGCAATTCAATTCAAATCACATTTTCATCGATTTGACCCAAAAAACACTTTTCACTAAACTCTTGGATATTTTTGCATTCAATTTATAGATTTTATCACTTGATTGGGTCAGTGGTCAGCGGTGACCGTCGGCAAGTAGAGTGACGAACCAAATCGATGAGATTGACCAAGAGCATATAAATGGAACATACCAAATGTTTAGACAAAGTTACCTAGAAACCAACTTGATAGGAACTTGATTAGCTAATCAATTGATCAACAATTCGAGGCAATCCAATGCAAGTGCAGCTGATTAGTTTATTGATCTTGATCATTTTTGGAACTCATTTTTGAACAAAATATGGATAAAATGTCATTTATTTATAAAATATTTATTAATCTAATAATTAGTTAAACATTTCATCAAAACAAACATAAAAATAGTTGAATTATAATAATAGTGTAAATAAAGTGAATTTAATTTAATCTCCAAAATGAGTAACTCTAGAGTCGGACACAAGACAACAGACTTGGCTTAGGCTCCAGACTTGGAGAACATCTGAGTGGAGCCGCTTCTGACCCACGAGAGGCCGGTGACGGACGGGTGGGTCGGGTCAGCCAATTGCATCTCTTCGACCAAGTCATGGCCCGACAGGAGCTTCGACTGCAGCGGCAGATGAGTGTCGGCCTTGAATTGGCCGAAGACTATTGCGTTGGTGTCGTTGTGATTGCATTCATTGATTTTGTCGTTGCATTCGCCGATCGTTTGTCTCACCCGTGACTTAAACGCCTCGAAGTCTTGTTTGTATAAATCGATTGCTTCGGTATTAAGCGAATCGTTGAAACCAATTGAAGTGTTGGGCAGATAGTCGGCGAAGTCATACAAACTGAAGACCAGTTTGGCGTAATCGATGAGTTGCCATATCTTATTGGTTCCGGTCCTCCACTCCCTGAATGCTAAGCTCGTGTTCAGTTCGCCACTCATCGGATCCACTAATGGATGGAAAGGAATGGCATCGAAGTATATCTTCTGTTAATTGAAGACCAAAACAATTATTTCTTAATCAGTCATTTGGATCAGACTTTACGGACCGGTATCTGAGAGTTGGGGTAATTGTTGGCAATCATGACATTGAATCGGAGAACTGCTCCGCGATATAGACCGTTGTGGACGAAGAGGACTCCAAACCATACTTGCAATTCAGTGACAATCAATTGATTAGTGAGTGATTGGAATCAATATTGAGTGAAGAAGTGGTCACTACTTACTGAAAGGCGAGGCATTGGACGGAACGACATAGACGTGAGATATGTTTTGGTTGCGAAATAATACACTGAAATCGATTGAATCCATTAATCAATTGATTTGTTGATTCAATTCAATTCACTAATTATTTGCTTACAATTCTCTCATTAATTGATATTCAATGAAAATGTCTCCGAATTTGTCCAAAATTTGTTTGTCGTTTGGCTGAAGACTTCTGGAGCTGTTTTCAGTCAACCGTTGGCCCAAAATGTTGTCCATTTGTGGCATCAATTAGTCGTAGATTTGATTTGAATGAAACTCTAATCGAGCGATGAATTGGATTAGAGTTTAGAGTTTAGCTGAAAATGAGTCACAAATTGATTGCATTATTACGTGAACTCAATGTTTGTTTGTTTACTCCTCTGATTGCATGACAGCAGTCGAGACAACAAATTATGTGTGAACTCAATTGCCATTAAACACCGATTTAACTCAATTCAAATGACTTTTTCAATCAATCAATTCACTGGATATTCAGTTTGACTATAGTTTAATTGATTTCATCTGAATTACCGGTTATTAAGGCATTTAATTCAATAGTATATTATTGGTCACAATGGGTCGTAATTGACGCCAAACAAGGGTTGCAATTATTGAGTCCTCAATCGAGTTGTGATTTAATGGTCACAACAAATGTCACTTTAATTGTCAAAAGTGGACTAAACTGTGAGCCGAGAGTGAGTGACACATAAAGAGCCTCATCGGCGGTAATGTCTGGGAGCGGACCACGTCTTGAGTGCGCCATTTGTTTGGACAACTGTCTCAATGGTGTGCGACTCGACTGCAATCATGTCTTTTGCTTTCTTTGCGTCAAAGGATCGGTTCAGCAGTCGAGCAATCGGTGTCCGATATGTCGGCAGTCGATTGCCGTCGACTACTTCGACAATCCGACACTCATCGAGAACGTCGACTGGCGGTCAGTGCCGAGAGTGACGGCCACCCAATGGCAATACGAGGGGAGGAACGGCTGGTGGCTCTACGACACCCGAAGTCTGGCCGAAATCGATAAGGCGTTGGCCGAGGAAAAGGACAAATTGGAAGTTCTGATCGCAGGCTTCGTCTATATCATCGACTTCGACAAAATGATTCAATACCGCAAAGACCAGCCCAACCGCATCAGAAGAATCAGAAGACACACGATTGAGCCAAACTCGACCAAAGGTGTGGCCGGAATCAAAATATTTGCCGATCAGATGAGCGACAATGACGACGATTCGGACCAACTTAATGGTGATAATTCAATAAATCACTTGACATTCTGTGAACTGTTCTATCATATAAGGAACGGCTTTGAAGGACAATATCGTCGCCGATGGCCATCAAAATGAGACCAACGATACCACAGATGAGACAAACTCAGAGCCGAACGACACTCAACGGTCAGCCGAAGCAGAAGTCGAGACTTTGGGACAGAGTTTGAGCGCAAACTTAAACCTAAACGAGAGTCGAGAGACATATCTCTAATTAAGTTTTAGCATTGTTTTCGATGTTATCTTTTAATAACGATTTTATTAGAGAAATATATTTATTTCAATGATAATTGTAATCGATTTTTATGTACATATAAATCGCTAAACATTTATACTTTGTTTTGTAAAATTGTCTTAAATGGTAAGAAGAATGGGACCCAAGTCTGCAATTCCTCTTCAATTGTCTGTTTTGATTGAACTAAATATTTAAAACAAATTCTTAATATAATATATATTTTAAAGATAACAAAAAAAGTCAAACAAATTGTACAATAAATTAATCGATCGGAGTATTGGAGGGCCGTATCATTCGGCTGATCGGCTCGTAGTTGACTAACCGACGGCCGACCAGATATCGCTCGTTCTTAATGTGTTCGTAGAGGCGGTAGAACTTATGGATCTGCCAATGGACCAGATATACCACTGCTGTGCAGAAGAGGAGCAGCGGATGGATGCGTCGGTTCAGAATGTTCTGCATTTCCAACGATATGCCGAATAACGGCATAAAACTGTTGACTGCGATGTAAGGAACCGCTAGAATGAGGCCCAGAGTCAGAACGACAGGCAATGCCAGTCGCAGAAGAATTATTCTCAGGTTGATGCGAGT
>JAQGBE010001352.1:0-11493 GCA_034698225.1 Scheloribates latipes | reverse complement strand
TTCACGATATAATTCACTAAAAGTGCTAAAATGTCCTTAAATTTAAAATATTGATCTGGTCACTCTATCACTGACTTTTCAGAAATTCTTTGCGAACGCGAATATCACAATATTTAGTGACAATTTGCATGACATGAGTCGCGAAGATGTCAATCAAAGCATTATTGGATCAAAACAATCCAAAATTACATATTTTTACGGTTCTATTAAGTAATTACTTGAAAATAAAGCCTTTATTATTCGATGACCAGTTGTGTAAACTAACTATTTGGGTAAACCAAATACCCGCGCAGAGTCTACTTTACCCAACTGGTTTTTAACTGTAATTGAAACCTCATTGATGGAGAGTAGAAGATGGAGTAAACAAATTTGATGCCGCCCTCATTTTTCAGCTAAATCCAGTTAAATTAGACAAAATTACTTCAATTTGAGCGTTTTATGACTCCCTGAGACTTCTCACCGGAGGAAGCACATTAAGATTTGATTTTGAGGCCTCGCTCCGTCCCAACAATGAATTTTCAAAGTTTGAAAATTCATTTTTGAAGTCAATTTTGGCCTATTGTAGCCTTAGCTGATGTCAAGTCTATGTGAAAATCTACTGTTGCAATAAAATATTAAGAACCAGGGTTTCATAATGTATACGCCTTTACTAACAATGCAACGTACCTTTTTGTCCACGGCTTTGCTTTGAATGACTATGGAAGATGCAATAAGCATAAAATTATATTGCTAAATATGAAAATTAAATCAACCAACGGTGTAACAGAGATACTTTTTTGAGTTCGAAAATACTCATTATTAATGATGCATGATGATAAATAGATGTTTGAAAATGTGAGCGCAGTGGCGCAAACACTAAACACTCGCCTGGTAAGCCATATGTCCCAGGTTCGATTCCCATTTTTGCTCAACTTTTTTAACTCGTAAATAATGTGGATAATATGCAAGTTCAGATCATCAGAAAAAGCAGTCCAATTTTAGCCGTTCTTACGATTTGAGGCTTATTTCGGCGTTAATTCAGTGAATTAAGCTTAATTGTTGCTTAATCCAGTTTAAATCACAAGTTAATCAGGTTTTTTCAGTTTAATTTTTAACGTCATTTTAGAAATCCACCCTCTAAAACACCCTCTAGAACCAGGAAATTTTTAACATCAATTCATAAGGGCAAGGCAAAGATTGCCCCCCATTTCTAGGACTGAAGTCATTACGCATGCCTGGTAGAATACCCCCTGCTATCTCGCTTAATTGTGGGAAATCTGGAAAACTTACTGGGTCTACCCCCTAATTACCCAGGGGCTAAAACTCGATACCCCCTGACAATTTGGTCTTCCGATAGGAATTCGGTAAAAATAACCTTCCCCGCCCCCATTTAGGGGGCCTATTTGGAGAGTAAACTTGCATGTTTCCGTCTCCTTCACCCATTTCCAAGCTCAAGGTCACACGAGTTGGTACCTTATACCCCCTGCCAGCTAACATGTCACGCATCCCTGCTGATTACTATGAAATATTTTGGCAAACGTGCTTTCTCGAGTCCCCCGATTTTTAGTATAAAAAATTTTCTGCAAATTCAAACTCTACATAATCATTGGCATCTGAATTGTTCATTTTTCAACTTGATAGTTAGATAAAGCTCCTAGATAATACTATCCATTCTTGCTCAGTCTCGTCAACGCAATGGACCACCAAGTGCAATTGTGGGGGACATACAGATCAAAGTGCCCCTAAGGTGTATCATGTGTTTGGACACACGTGAACCCGCAATACGACTACTTCACACAATTTTGCCCAAAATCACTGGTCAGCCCAAGTTTTAATAATGCAAATTTCATTGATCAAGCTTCATTTCATATCATTATCAATAGAGCTGTGATAACCTATAGCCGAGATGTCTGCCTATTTCGGTGCCGTCGACTATCTGGTGCTCATATCAATGCTCGTCATCTCATCACTGGTCGGACTGTTCTTCGCCTGGAAGGACAGGAAGAATGTAAACGAAGACGAATTTCTTAGAGGGTATGCCATTGATTATACAAGATGAACCATTTGTTGATTACCCTGTTACATGAGTAAGAAAACTCTTTTCAAATAGATGGGAAAAAATCGAAAAGCCATATTATATAGATTCAAAATTAGTGTTGGGCTGCTTTTCAGTGGCTGAAATTTTACCTCGAAATTTCACCTGGAAATTTCATCAAAGAAATTAGTGTTTCAGTGAAAATTTCAGTAACAAGACAAATTTTGTGAAAATTTCGTGAAATATGCCACTTTTAGACGCCGATTCCTATTAAAAATCAAATTTGCTAGTTGATGAAAATGAACTAATACGCAAACTGCTCAATTAGATCAGTGAATATTACATGATATTGTAGGATTCTGAAAATGTTCGTAGGGATTATATTTTGTGTCGATAGGTGCGATAACTCGATAGGTTGACTCAAGTATTCGTAAGAGCTGTTGATTAACGCTTTTATTCAAGTTTATTGTCTTTCCATTGCAATAAACTTTCAAAATTGTTTGATGCATATGCAAACTGACACAAAATATAATCCCTACGAACATTTTCAATATCCTAATAGTGTGCTTGAAAAGTGAACACCACGTTGTGTGGTCCTATTCACATCCTAAATATGTTGTTGTCATGCTATTTTTCTGCTCAAATAGCAACAAATGATCCAATTGGCCTTGAACAGCATCTTTATCATCGTTTTCTACGTTTATTTTATCTACACAATAAGATATTGAAATAGGTTAAATTCATTAAGCACGCTTCTAAAGTGCCAAAAAGCAAATTACATTAAATTCCGTGAAATTTCTTGAAATTTCAAAAGAAAAAGTAAAAGTCGTGAAATTGCCCAACGCTATATACAATTGATTCTTCAGATTATAGTAAAAATGCCAATTATAACAAAATATAATGAGTTATATTGAATAATATATGTAAATAAATAATGTGCACTTTCGCATAGAATAACATTAGTCCCAATTTAGCTCAACAATTAATGTGTAAATAGGTAAATGTGCGGATAAGTGAATAAATCACCTATATAACTATTATATTTGACTAATATAGCTGGTATATTTAGGGGCAAACACATGTCGGTCATTCCCGTGGCCTTCTCAATAATGGCCAGTTGGATTCCCAGTTATGACGTACTTGGCTTTCCCACACTCATATACGCGACGGGAACACAAATGTGTTTAGCATTATTTACTACTATCTTTGGCGCAGTAGTTGCCAGTGAGCTATTCATACCTGTCTATTACAATATGAACATTGGGTCTGTCAACGAATACCTACTAAAGAGGTTTAACTCCCGAACGGTTCAGATTGTGGCCAACATTTCAATCCTTCTCTCATATGTGAGTCACTTCTTGTGTTGACATCCGATCACACATTCATTTTATAACACTTTTCAGATCCCATTTTTTGGCGTCGAAATGTGAGTAAAACATCCCATTGTGTATGATATAGGTATCGCAAGCACGTGGCTACTCAGGGGGCGGGTTGAAGGGGAAAAACTTGGCTCAATCCAGTTAAATTAAAGTAAATTGCTGCCGTTTTAATTCTTTCATTCGATTATAGATTTGGGGGATTATTTAGTAAAAATAATGTTATCTATGGCTTAATCGGTATAGATTGTCGAAAATGGGGGCCATTGTCCGAGGTTAAGCCATCTCGAAACCAGGGGGAGATTTTTGCCATTTTCGAAACTGCGGGATTCACCCCTACTTTCGTCTTGGCTAACCTTGGTATAATGGTGTCTATTTTCATTAACATAATGCTATATTGGCTAATCGGGATAGATTGGCGCCATCTATAGCCCTGTCCATTGTCACCGATATGTCAATTACATCCAGTATTTTCGTTATCGGATGTATTGTCACGTTTTACGCAACAATGGGTGGACTCAAGGCTGTGATCTGGGTCGACCTGTTCCAGTTCGCAATTATGGTGGCCGGCATCGCAGCTGTTGTGGTCAGGGTGAGACAAAAATCAATAAAAGATATTCATCATGACCATTAAAATTTTCAATAAGGGGGCTAATGTGAGCGGCGGTATGACTGAAGCGTGGAAAAAGGCTCACCTTGGTGGTAGAGTCGAATTCTGGAAGTAATTATATCGAGACTTGTGATAATTAATCTAATTGACCATGTTATTTCATAGTATGAATTTCGACATTCATGAGATTAATTCGTTCTGGTTTCTTGTCCTGGGTGCTTTTATCACATCCGCCGGAACATTATCGGTCAGTCAGATCCAGATCCAGCGCGTAGTGTGTATGCCGTCACTGGCCAGTGCTAGACGAGCGCTTTACCTATCATTACCCGGATATATTATCTTTTACATAATGGTCATTCTTAGTGGGGTTGTAATGTACGCCAAATACTACGATTGCGAACCACTTCTCACCGGACGCGTCACTCGACCCGACCAACTGATGCCCTACTTTGTTCTGGACATCTTCGAAGACAACTACAAAGGTCTGCCCGGTCTTTATGTGGCCGCCATATTCGGCAGTTCGCTGAGCACAGTGTCCTCGGGTATCAATGCCGTGTCGTCTATCGTTTGGGACGATTACGGAAAGAGACTCTTCAGTCGATTCCCTGATAAGTACAATCCGTGGGCCACACGATTCTTGTCGGCTCTCATCGGGATCTTAGCAATTATTTTCGCCATTGCAATGAAGAACAGCGACAGTGTGTCCGAAGCCGCGGCCGGTATATACGGCGCGTCAATGGGTCCGATGTTCGCCGTATTTATCCTGGCTCGTTTCATCCCGTGGGCCAACGCCTGGGGCGCGATTGCGGCTCTGGTCATAAGTCAGAGCATATCGTATTGGAGTGTAATTGGATGGGTGGCCGACAAGAGACCGGCCGAGTCTCTTATGCTCGGCTTTAGTACCGAAGGCTGTGCGGCTCAGAACATCACCGTGCTCATGGAAGGTGCTCCTGTGAGTGCGTTGACCAACTATAAAATACCAGAATACCATCCTCATGGTAAGTCATTTTCAACCATTCTGGTGAAACTATGGTTCACTCCCTCAGGGCTCGCGTGGATCCATCACTTAAACCCGTTCGCACTGCCCATCACTGGTCTCATCCTTAGCTTCGGCATCGGGAATGTGGTCAGTCTGATGAGCGGAGCCAATAGAAAGAGTCCGATTGACCCGAATCTGGTCAGTTTGAAGATCTGTTATTATCTCGAATGGCTTCTGCCTCGGAGTTGGCGTCAACTGCAAGACAAGAGTCTCAATGAAATGTCGACCGAAGCCGAACATCGTTTGTCCAACAGATCCACAGACAGTCCGAAGTCGGACACTACAGACAATGGATTATACTTCGAGTTAAGCCCCCAACGCAAAGAAGATGAACATTCACTCAAATGAAGTGGACCCAAATAAATGCCATTTTACATTTAACTAATCAAGAATAGCGTTGCCAAGTGGGCTGTAAGATCAAGGACCTTTCAGATTAGCTCTGCTTTTCTTATGATCATATTTGTCACTCGTTTTCACAGATTTAACACATTTTTAATTTGCATTTAATAAATTATTTGAAATCTACCAGATTTCAGATGAAACAACCTGGATCTCCACACATAATTTAGCAAGCTACTAAGAAGCTAAGAAAGGTTCAAAAATTGTCATTTGAATGAGGTGAAATTTTCTACTACAGTCTACTTCCAATATAAGCGGTCCCGATATAAGCAGACATTCTGAGAACACCGACCGCTCCTATGGACCTAATACATTAGCTTGTCTGGTTTAAGCAGATCTGATATAAACAGAATTCCGATATAAGCAGGCTATACCATGAAGCCCTGCCATAGAGCTAATGGTTTGATTTAAGCAGATTTCCGAAAATGAAGCTAGATAACGAATTATTGCCGAATAGTTTACTGATCAATTACAAAAAGTCACCTACTTGATAGTTAATTTAACGAATAACACGTTCCACATTAGAAATGTTGATACAATTCCTCGAATAAAGACAGATTTCAAGTAATATATTCGCTTATAACACAACATAGCCTATTTCTGATATAAGCAGAATCTGATATAAGCAGATATTTTGTCGCGCACCGAGAATCTGCTTATATTGGAAGTAGACTGTATTCTAATATTAAAAAATCGAATGACTTTTTGATTTTTAAAATCAAGAACGTCCAGTGGTCCTTGATTACCACGTTCAAGGACCCTGCTAATATCAGCCGAATCAAGGGTCATTGAACCGGGCAACCCTAATCAATAACTACATTTTAATTCAATTGATTTTGGTGAAAAGCGATCATGGAGATCTATTGTGGTTAGATATTCAACTTTGAAATTCAATTGAACTTTAATTTTCAACATAAAATCTAGTATAATTTAACAAGATATCATTAACATGGAAAAGACAATTATATCGGCAAAATTATAGATGTTATGCACAGAAACTCCACAATCTAAATACTGTAAATAAACTGTAACGTCATAATTGCTACTTGTTCGGTTTATAATAAATGCTTGCCACTTAAATATCCAAACGCTCTATTTAATTAATTATAGCTTATTAACAGTATTTAGATTGTGGGATTTCTGTATATGCGAATAGATAACATGTAATTAATGCGCTACACATTAAAATATCACCAAAAATTACAAAATTCACATAACTTCTAATCTGACATTCTTTTTGTGCGAGTGAATTTCATTTTGGCACTTTTCAAAATGAGTTGCAAATCAAGCTAGATCCTCTTGCAGATTATCAAATTTTCAGATAATAATTACTGGGTTTCACTTACTTCACGGACAGGCTTAATAATTTTATTAGCTCTTAATTTATTTTTTATCTATTTTCAATTTTCAAGGGCATAGTGAAGAAAATTGCTCATTGTTAGCGTTGGGCAATTTCACCACTTTTCATTTTGCTTTTGAAATTTCACGAAATTTCAGGAAATTTCAAGAAATTTGCTTTTTGACACTTTAGAAGGTCAACCTTTTTCAAAATAATATATAGATAAAATAGACGTAAACAAAGATAACCAGGATGCTGCTCAAGGCCAATCAGATCATTTGTTGCTATTTGAGCAGAAAAATAGCATAATAACAACATGTGGGATCAAACTCACAACGTGGTGATCACTTTCCAAGCATACTATGCACTGATCTATTGGAGCAGCTTGCGTATAAGATCATTTCCATCAACTAGCAAATTTGATTTTATTAGGGTTCGGTGTCTAAAAGTGGTATATTTCACCAAAATTTCACAAAATTTTACTTTTTACTGAAATTTTCACTGTATTGTTGATAACGTGAAATTTCAGCAGCTGAAAAGAAGCACAACACTACTCATTGTCTCAAATCGCAAATTACACTAAACAATCTAGTTTCTTTTGCACCCCTCTACCCAAATCACTTTTCTTTGCACAGCAAATGAATGTCAGGTAAAAAGAATTATCAATATGTATTTGTTTATGAGCCAAGTTGTTAATAATATTCTATCAAAACAAAAGTAATGTTGATCATAGTAATCAAGTACGACAGCGAGCCTTGATTTTTGAATTTACCATTTTATTTACTATTAAAAATGATATTTTTTCAACATGATCACCTTATTGACAATCCAAGGAACACACTCTTAGGAGTGTTCAACTGTGGGATCCTGTAAATTCTTGGTGGAATCTCTGTTTTGCTTGTTTTGGTCACCTTGAAAGTTTTGACAATTCTAGCTAGAGCGATTTTCAGTTCAATTAGTGCGAACTGCATTCCAATACAATAACGAGGACCGTCGCCGAAGGGCAGGTAAGTGTAGGGCTTAATCAGGTGTCGGTTCTCTGGCATAAACCGCATCGGATCGAAACGCTTGGGCTCTGGAAAGAACTGTTCGGAGTGATGCATGGCTTGGATGGAAATCTCGACATGTAATCCCTTGGTCAGTGTGATGCCTGTGTTAACGAGTTTACATTCTTCAGTGCACTGTCGAAAGATTTCCGTCGCCGGCGGATGTAGTCTAAGTGTCTCCGACAAAACTGCATCCAAATAATCGAGTTTTGCCACCGACTCGATGTCGATGCGGTCAACAGTGGACACCTCGGCGTACAGTCTGTCCTGGATTTCGGGCTTCAGTGCCAACTCATACATAGCATAAGATAGTGTCGAAGCGGTGGTCACATAACCGGCGAACAAAAATTGTAACGCCTGTGCGATAACCTGGTCCTCTGTCATCTTGAACTCATCTGGCTTGAGACTAGTTCTATTTAATTTCACGCCGAAACCA
This sequence comes from Scheloribates latipes, assembly GCA_034698225.1. Lineage (NCBI taxonomy): Eukaryota > Metazoa > Arthropoda > Arachnida > Sarcoptiformes > Scheloribatidae > Scheloribates > Scheloribates pallidulus. Next base: position 3,234 of record JAQGBE010001352.1, on the reverse strand, counting down.
TCTTGTTCAACATCATCATCATTGATTTCGGCATCCATTAAATTTTGTAGAAAGTCATTATGCCTTTTCGACTCTACCTTGTTTGTTTTTCTTTGGCCGATGATGGTTCTGGACAAATCACAAAGATAGTAGAGTGTCTGCTCGTTGACAATAGACCTATAGCCTAGCCAGGTATTGACTGATGTTGGCAAGGTGAATATTGACAAAAATTTCAATGGATTCCATGACAATAACTGTTTTGAGTGCTTAATAAATGGATGATCTTGGTTACTGATCAGGTTGAGCTCGGTGGCGAACGCACAGCTGGCAATTACTTGCAAGGTGAATGCCGTAGAGGTAACATTGCAATCTACTTCACCATGCTCATCAGCTTGTTGCTTCAAATAGTCTATCAAATCAGTAGCGCATGAATTGATCTTGTTCGACATCAGTTTGATCTTGCTCGTTGTGAATGCCGGCGATGATAGCTGTCTAATTCGTCTCCATTGGTCACCTTGCACAAATGACATTGCCTGGTCAAAGATTTCGTGCTCGACATTGCCGATACCGAACCGATCGTGAAATTTATCAAAATCCTTGATCAGTATCTGACGGATGAGCTCCGGCTCGCCTACTCTTAACACTGGTTTAAGACATACGAAATAGCCGTACAGATTGCCATACGCATCACGCCACTTTTCATCTAGTACAGATGATGGATAAATGAGCTGATCTAGAATATTGCCAATAAGAATGTATGGCTTTGGTCCGTTGATTCCTCTTTTGGTGAAGTAATCGTTGTTCTTGGTCAAATACCTGGTCAAATAGAATTAGATTATGATGATAAATCATCGTGTTATTACCAGTAGAAAAATGAACAGACCAGAACAATGAACAATGCCCATGATGGATCAATCATTTTCTGAAACACACAAAATGATAGTGAAAGTGAATTTATTTTCAACTAACTAGTTGTATCGATGTAAATAAACCAGTCAAACTGGAGAGCGAATGGTGAGAATTCGTTTGAAACAGGCAAAATTGTAACTATGAGTAAAGCCCCGATTGCTGCAATTTTTTGAAAAACAACTTGCAAGACAAACCCAACAATTAAATCGCAACAATGAAATTTTCAAACTTTGAAAATTACATTTAGATTGTTGCGATTTAAAAAAATCGACTGTTGGGGACGATTATTAGTATTTGGATGTAGGTGCCCATTGTAGCCTATGCTGGCCTGAGGCCATTATACATCTATGGAATGCAACTATCAATTATCAAGATCACAAAAATCTTTCTAAAACTTTCAAAATTTTAAATTAATAATTGAGCTATGGTTTTATAGACTGTTGTCGTGGGACACCCCTCTCATACTAAAATTGAGCTCAGGCGCAATGTGGAGCCCTTTTAGTTATAATGAGCTCAATTAACCATAGGCTACAACGGATCGCCTTCCTATAGATCAAAATAAAGGATGCCCAGTGGGGGGAGGATCAGAAGGGCCGCGAAGCGGCCATTGTCGCTAATGGCCATTTTCGGTAATTTTAACTTGATTATATCGTGATATAAACAGGATGCAGCCACAATTAAGCTCAATTAACTTCTATTCAACTGAATTGAAGCCGAAATATGCTTAAAATCGAAAGAAATGCTTGAATCGGACGTATTTAAGCTTAATTTAACTGGGTTTAGACGAGAAATGGTGGCCGCCGCAATTTTGTTCACCATTCCTCTGATCCCCCAGGATTTTTGGTAGAAAATTGGGCAATATCCCCTCCCTGATCCCTCCAAAGTAGGGTGAAGCTTGGGCATCCCGGGTATTATAATGGGCTGAGGCACAATAGCTCAACAATCGATTTTGGGGGGGGTAGAGGCGGGAGGTCAGGCAAATCTATATACTCCTCTTTGTGTCGTAAAAAATAAGCAATTTGTTTGACAATTACAAGTGCGGGCAGACATAATTGAATCTATTTACTTTCTTCTAAGTTTTCATCACCAATTTGTACGGGGAGAATATTATTCACAATATTTTGATAGATATCCTAGCAATGAAAGTTGAAAATAGCTTTTTCTATTTAAAAAAAAATGGTATACCTGCACTACCCTCGGGGTGAACAAATAAATGAATCAGTCCGACTGGAGAGCAGGTGCGAGGAAAATTTGAATAGAAAATATCATTTTAATTTATATAGTGTAACATGAAATATCACTTCTAGCTACTGTGTCTTAGAGTCTAGTTATGCCATTTGATCCGACCAGAGTGGACCACAACAATCCAAGCTTAGTTATAATCAGATCATTTTGAATAAAGCATTGTATATCACAATTAATATCTATCATTAAAAACATTACATTCGCTACTCAGGTGTGCATTGATTATTGTGTTAGTCATGGTATGAATCACTGAACAGATCTGAACAAATCTGAACAGATTTTACCACCAGGTTTACCCCTGGACACTGGACATGTAGCCTAACACCAGGACTGTCCAGGCGAAACAAATTTAGACATCTTTGTTCGAGGTTCGTCTTATATTTGGAGCAAGGATAGGATTTTATCTGTCTATTCAAATTCGGGCGCTTTGAACAGGGAGGTGTAAAAACTGACTATAAATTATGACATGCACATTTTTGTAAATATTTTGGTACTGAACACAAAATGCTCTATATTAATGAAAAACAACTTCATATAATTTAGCATGTTAGAAAAAATCGATAATTAGTTTTATTATTAAAGTCCATGAGAGCATTGAAATGCCAATTATGTATTGAATGATAACATTAGGCGTGTGCGCGATGTCGTTCAACTTCTGCTTGGTGATTTCACTGCCTACACCAGAGTACCTTTTGCCGTTCGAAGCCAGACCCAGGCTCATCATCAAGTCAATGAAAATGCCGGACAAGTTGAACAGCACATCCCAGCTGTATTGGCTCGTTATATAATCATGCTGGTATGCATGGTGAAAGTTGTGCTGGCCTTCGCCCAGTGTTAAATAGGTGCCCAGCATACTGTCAGTTGGGCAAATGTCCTTGTACAGTCTCTTACCGTACGTATGAGCCACCGAATTAATAGTCCATATCCTGTGCATCAGGTCTGCATATCTGAGCATGTTAATTGATAATGCAACTAGCAGACTTTCGCCCCACAATAAGCATGGCACTGTCACCGGGATTATTAAGAAGAATACGAGTCCCAACTGATAGTAATATTTGTGGCCAAACATCACAATTGGGTTGTCGTACATATCCTGCAGAT
>JAQGBE010001351.1:0-11497 GCA_034698225.1 Scheloribates latipes | reverse complement strand
TCCTCCAATTCCAGACACTAATGAACTGAAGAGCCGTTATTCCACTTATTCTTATGGAACCAGAATTCATAACACTTTCCAAATCCGTTTCCTTCACTTCGACACTCACTTCAGACATCACTTCCTCTTTGTGTTTGCGGTCAAACACATTGAACCGAAGATTATATTCGCCTTTCGTTACGTTTTTAATAATAATTATTCCCGTCTTTGAGTCCAAATCAAAGTTCGGTTCAGACTTTGATTCGAACCAATGGAAGAGTTTGTCGTTAAGATCCCAGTCATCAGAATCGTCGACATTCACTCTTCCGATGGCAGTCCACTCGTTGTGTATAGACTTTGGCCCAGACTTTAACGAGTCATTGATATAGAAAACAGTGATTCGTTTCCATCCACTTCTCATTGGATTGTCGTTGAGATCTCCGATAACAACAGTCAAAGTATTGGTTGATGTCTGAGCGGGAAAACCGTTGTCTTTGACGATAATCGGAAGAAGATATTCCTTTTCGACTTCTCTATCGAATGTGATTCGAGAATATATGATAGCCTTTCCTTCTCCGGAAGACTCGAATTGCACTTTGAAACTGTCGCGAATCACATCTGAAGCTCTGGGGTCAAGTTTGAAGGTAAACGGCGGACCATTTCCTTTACTCCAATCATCCAAATCAGTAGCAAATATTTCGCCGATCTTTTGCGGCAAAGAGTTTTCGGGAACACAACACAAGAAATCACTGACAAGAGTCGGAGCGTTATCGTTGACATCTTCCACAATAACAGATAATGTGGCCACCGATGACTTCGAAGGAGTGCCGTCATCGGTGGCCACAATCATCACTTTGTGCAACGACTGTCTCTCGCGGTCCAGAGGTTTCCTCAGCCGAACGACACCACTGTTCGAGTCCACTGAGAAATGCTTTCCTCTATCGCTCTGTCTTTGGATGGCATACGTGAGGACCGATAGTCCGTTGTTGTCGACGTCCGTCGCATGCATTTTGGCCAATATTATACCCAGTCTTATGTCTTCACCGACTGTCACTTCGGTGTTCGGTTGAGAGAATTGAGGGAAATTATCGTTAATATCTCGGAGTTTGATGTGAATCACACAATAATCCGTATGATATGTATCACTGAAATTCATTCCGTTATCACTGACAGCGACTTTCAAATTGATATTTCGATGGTTGGGCTCCTCGTAGTCGAGCGGTCGGACCACTCGCAGGGAAGCACTGGTGTCGGCGTTGGCCGTCAGTGAGAAGCGATCGGTTATGTCATTGCGATTCACAATTTTAAAGACAAAATTGTTTGTCTCAAACAAATCCAAATCAATTACTGTCACTATAAGTATCGGCATCTGTGGTATTGGCGACTCTTCAGAGCCGTTCCGATACCCAGTTTCATCCAATTCTACAAACCATTCGCTTTTACTAAACTTGGGCGGCATATCATTGACATCAATCACATTAATGGTCACTGTAGTGGTCGCCTGAAAGACAGATCAGAAGTGAGATGACCTTGCTTCTCACTCGTCAATTCGATTCATTTGACGGCTTTTCAGATCAATTGTCACATACCTTAAGTCCGTCGCCATCGCTGGCAATAACTTTGATTTTGTACTCGGAGTGCGACTCTCTGTCCAAACAACAGACATCAGTGGTTATCACTCCTGTGTCAGAATCGATGGCAAAGATGAGTTCTCCGTCTTCGTTGACCTGATTGTCTTCAATTTTATATGTAATCTTGCCGTTAGAGCCTTCGTTTTGATCGTCGACATCAATGGCCGTGATTTTGATCACATTTTGACCGATAGTTCCGTTTTCTGTCACATTTGCCAAATAGTGTTTGTGTGCAAAGAAAGGCGAGTTGTCGTTAATGTCCTTCAAGTTGACGATCACATCCGCAAAACCCACTAATTGTCTACTTCTGGCGTCTTTGGCAAAGACTGATAATTTCCATTGTGGTCGACCGAAAGGCGGGTCCCTATCGAGCGCACACAACGCGTATATCTCACCGGACGTCGAATTGATGGCGAATTTGCTTCGCGACTGGTTTTTCAAATCGACGCCATCGCCGGAAAACGAATATATCACGTCTTTGATCTCGTATTTGTCATCACTGACTGTCACCTAATTCGTCAAATGACACAATCAAATGGAATTCATATCAAATTGAGAGACATTGCAAACCTGTAACAGTCTTTTAGGCAAACTTTTGTTGTCCTCTTCCATGATCTCGATCTCAAAAGTGGGCCGATTCTGGCGTTCGGTGTTCTGGTCATCACTGAAGTGGATCTTCGAGTGACTGACGTTATAATCGTTTGGAACGACTTTGTATTTATACTGGGATTGGAAACAAATTATCTTTTGTTAAATAAAAACATATAATTTATAATTTATTATAATTTATTATTAATAATTAGAATTGAAGTTTAATTGCATTAAGCCTTACGAGTATTACTATTTTATGACATTCTAGTGTTTGGAAATTACTTTTTATCTTTTGTTTGGCACTAAAAGATGACTTTATATCTAATTTATTGTACACTCGTTTATAAAATTCGTTTATTTTACACAATCTAATTGTTGAACACAATTTAGTTCGCTTGAGAATTCGCAATATATGCTTCATTTTTTAGATTTATTTGCAATAAATTTTAAAAAAGTATGAAATAAAATATTAGTTACCTCTTTCACATAGGTATCGGTTGGCGATGGACTTTCGGGTTTGATGTTTGGGTTCAACAGAAAATCATTGTTTGTTTCTTGTTTGCGAAGTCCATAACGTCTTCTCATAACTGAAAAATACAATTATCGAAGTCATTCAAAAGTCTTAATTGAATTAACACTTATGAGAAAGCAATTGCATTGAAATTATTAGAGAAAGCATTTGTTCCAACAATAGATTGATTCAAAGCAACTAAAGATGAGGTCATTTCTCACATTCTTGTCGGTCCATTGGCGACATCGTCGGTAAGTCGTTGTGTTTGTTCGACGGCAGGCCTTCGTTGTTGTGCTCGAAAGCCGATGTATTGTAGACGAGAGTCTCGTTTTTGTCTCCGATTCCGATTCGTATATATTTTGTGACTATTATTAATGAATTGGAAGAGAGAAACAAATTATTTATATATATCAATAGATTTGCTATTATTGCCGATAATTGCAGTGTTTATGGAATAATCAGAATTAATATCCGACACAATAAATATGGTTCTGATATGTGATGTAATTGTCAACAGTCTGTCGGACAATAACTTTGATTTACTGCCATAACTCAGACCAGAATTCGATTCGATACTTATGTTCGGTAACCGAGAGATGACGGCCCGAGTGTTGGCGACAACTCTACTCATAGTGAGTGAAACACAATTAGGATTCCAGACTAAGAGAACATTAAACACAGACTCCGTATTCTGGAAGTGAAAATCACTTCTGAAAAGCGGGTAAAGTATTTAACTATTGAGATGTGGTCCACGATCTGGTCATATACTGGTGAATATTCCTTTTGATGCGAATTATAGTCTAATCCCGACATTTGCCAGAAGAACAACAAAAATTATAATATGATTGCAAACTTCAAGTATGATTAGAGTCAAATCATTAGACTGTATCTGACGTCCAAATGTAAGGGTTTTGATGTAATTGAAGCAAAACTTTTATTTTTATTGCATTGCCTTTGATTCCGATAGAGAAGTAGAGTCGCGATCACAACATTTAGCGATTACTTGCTGTTCAATGTTTGATCAGTGGTCACATCGAACTTATCAAGTGCTAATCAAGTGATAATGTTTATCAAGTGCTATCTTGTGCTTCAATATTAAACTTATATAAAGGAATTAATGCAATGTTTGATTATTATTAATAACCAGCGAATGATATTTCGTCTGACGTCGTCTGATTAAATGGCATACGAGTGAGATAACCATGCTCGAACCAAACTGAAATTGGCTAAATATAAGCTTGAATGATCTTATTCCACAGGAGAATTCAATTTAATGCTATTCCATGAAGATTAATTTTAGAAATTGGATTCAATTTACATGTAATTATAGTGCATCGCACCATTGCAAGGACACATTAATGGCATTCCTGAAGCGAAACAACAACAAAATCAAATCAAAAGTCAAACAATTAGTGATTCGACCGAATGAGCGATTCTTTTAATGTCAATACAAAATGCTTTCTAATGAATAATTGGCTTAATTTGACGCCAAAAGTCGTTTCAGTGTCGCTCGCCTTCAATGACAACATGAATATTGAATATGTTGTATGAAAAGACATATTTCTCGTGTCGTGCAATCGATTTGTGCCTTAATATGATCGCTAAAACATATTACAGAATATATTCTGTGCCACTCATGAATGGGATATTCATTGAAAACACATGAATCGAGTGTTCGAGCGATGAGTGGAGAGAGCGGTCGACGTATTTGAATACCGGAGTCAATGATTTGAGGATCACTTAAAGCAGATCCGAATCCATGTCTTGCGATAAACATTTTATTTATAGTAAAAATCCAGACATTGAATGAGTGTTAAGAGAAAAAATGGAACGACTTTTTATTTATTACCGAAAGATAAGACCGAAAATCGATTGATATAACTCGGAGTCAGACTGTGTTCGGCATAGGATTGGAATCGAGGCTTAAAATAATTTATATTATCTATAAAATAGAAATTCGAGACAAAATACAGTTCACTAACACCACAGTCACTAAAACTCTTGCTTTTCCACCAAAAAAGCCTTTGAGTGTTATTCTGAAGCTCTGAGGAATCGCACGGAATATTCAAAGAAATTAATAATGATTTTTCTCGCTATATATTAACTGATTCTTTACTTCAAAGGCGAACACATTTGCCGTAAAATATATATTTTGTCACTACTTTTTGGGCGAAATTTAATCAATTTCTTATCGAAAAGAGTTCACAGAAAAGTGAGAAAAAATGTTATCCGATTATACGTTTCATAATATCAGAGAAAAAATTTTCAAAAAGTTGTGAAAACTTTGAAAAATTTAATCATTATTAAAGTGAAAATAGTGTCTGAAAAGAAGATAATTATTATCTTTGCAGTACTTTTATACTCTGTCTGTAACTTATTTGTAAAGTCAGAACAAACTAATCCGTTTAAAGTGTGTGTCAGTGGTGGCCAGAGTCGGGTCGCTCTGATTGGCCAGTCTGTGCTCAATTGCCAGGAGCATTAATTATTTAAAATCTAAGATTTAAAGTAAGTTCTAATGAAAATTGATTCTAAAAGCATTAGTCTGTAGTAAAACTATATTCAAGTATTCGCTGACTTTTCGTGTAATATTTGATTTGCTAATTGGGTTATCAAGAATTTGACGCAATGTTCAGAATCTAATTTGCTTTAACTCAATTAAACGAGTTTAAGAACCGAGAAGATTGTTGGCGCAGATAGATAAGAGTGAGCTGGATCAGTAGTGTGTCATTGAGCATTGAGCAAGATACATTGCGATACATTGACAGCGATGGACCCAATTTGTCGTCTCGACCGCCACTACCGAACTGGCGATAACGGAATCGTTTGTTCGCAGCGACTGATAAATCTCGACGAATGGCCTCCTTTTGAAAAGTGGCTGACATTTAATTAATTGATTTCTTCGTTCTTTAATTCTTTTCTTTCATTCTGTTGCCAAACAAAAGACACGATTTATGACAAAGAATTTATTCATTTGTTTTTGACACCAGTTCTCTGAAAACATTTGAATAATTGTCTCATTTTTAAACAACGACTCAAATGTTTGTGTTTTGTAAAAATTTAATGAGAATTGTCTTCATATGAATTGCTCTTTCATTGTGTTCGTTGTTCAGAGGCGATAAAACTCATTAATATAGTTCCGCAAAATCACCAAGATGACTAATTATAAGTTTTAAGTTGCACGCAAGTTGTAACCAGACCCAAGAGTGCATCGATCGGTGCAGACAAACAGTCTAACCCTGGATATAATGACTCAATCCGAAGCCGATTATCGATGCAAAATGCAAAACCGGTTGCGATGGTTGTGCCGTACGAGTGGCAGACATCGCATAATTTGATTTACTGTCTCACACATAAGGAAAGAGCATATGTTAGCAAAAATGTTGAGCCATTTCTGTACTGTCTGTCGATTTCTGTGACAGAATTGGAGCCAAATTTAAAGCAGTCTTTTACATAAAGTGTCGTCTCTTTAGGTATCTTTAGGTATCTTTCGGTTTGGAAATCATGGAATCGAGACTCGAAAAGAATGCCAAACAAAGCCATCCATAAAAGAGAAGTAAAATCAAGAGAAGAAAGTATTTCGACTAAAAAGTTTTTGTTTGAAAAATGGATTTTTAAGATTTTTTTTTGTCGAACAAAAACTGACAAAACAATAGGAAATCAAATGTTAACGAGTGATCACAAAAAGGATATATCGAATCGAATCGATGCGAAAACGGCTCTGATTTTAGTGTCACATATGTTCTGATGGCTAATGAATAGTCGTCTTATGTCTGATGTCTTGTGTCTGATGTCGATCGCAAATAAACATAGCATTCGATCTCAAGAATCCTGTCTCTGATGAACGCATTCCTTGAGTTAAGCGAAAAAATTCTAATTAAAATCCAAACCATTAGCCGATCGAATGAGTGATTCTATTAATCTTAATATTATGTGCTTTCTATTGAATAATTGGCTTAATTTGTGCCAAATTCTGATTAATTAAAGTCCACATAATTAATGATAGTTTGACTATAATTGCAATGAATTTACCGAAACTAATGATTAATCCATCGATTAATAAATCTCTTTTGTGACCCGAATTTTATTACAGAATTTGTCGCAAAAAAGTGAAAGTGAATCACGAGATGGGATGATGTGAGCCATGCCTGCAGTTAATTATTAATCAGTTTGTGATTTGTTTATAAAAGCAGATGAAATATGGCTTCCAATGAGTTCGCGATATAAATATGTTAAGCCATTTGTGGCCAACACTTAGAGACCACGTAAGCAATGATTAATCAAAAATGTTTATTCGCAATAAAATTAGTGAATCTCTTGAATAAGGGATTAGTATTTGTGGCGATAACTCACACGAAAGACATGTCTTAACACGACTTTGTCTTTTGTCGCACATAATCACGAAAAATGATAGACTGGCTCTTCGATGGGATTACACACCGATTTCTCACCGCATATGTGAAGCCATTTATTCGCTCGAATATAAATAAAATGTTTCGATGAATAAATAAAAATTGTTATCCCATTCATAACTGTTATGCAAGACTTGTGTCCGACTCTGAGTCTCATACAGGCATTGGTCTGATGTAAACAATAATTTATTTCTTTCGGTATATAATCTCCAAAATAATGACATAAAAGACTTCGAAGAGTTTATCGGAGACAGAAAGACAATACATATAATTCTTGTTCGACAAACTTGTGGACCAATCATAAGAGTGACCTAAAAATGTATAAACAAAGCCATCGATTGAGTTATAGCCTGTCCGTTCGGCTTGTCCTGTGCTATCCTCTCCTGTCCTGTAATGTCCTGTAATGTCCAAGCTCATATTTTGTCTGATACCGGCCTCTAGGGACAGGTTTATGGCATCAGTGCCTTCAGAGAGACTCGAATCAAAAGTCTATGATATCTATGAAATTAAAAGAAAATAAAATACTTTTTCCGAACCTTTTTATTCTTAGAGACCATCGCTTGAGAGAAAACACTCGATTCGAGAGAAAATAAATTTTGGATAAAAATCGATAATTTTTGTCAAATAAAATATTATTCGTAAAAATGTTGTTTTAGCGATATTTTATGTCATACTTAATAATAATGTTTATGACTAACCGATGAATTCTAAAACCGATAGTCGACTGCAATGTGCGCGACATTTATTGAATTAACCGGAAATCAAAAATTTTCAATAGTAATGCATCGGTTGGCGGATCAAACTTGAAAGTGGCCCACTCTTTGTCCATCATCATTCGGATACTCACACTCACATCGCGTTTCTACTAACCGAATTAGATGATCTAGAGCCAAGTTTGGAGCCAAATGTTGGCAAATTTATTAAATGTGAGCAATGGTTGTCACAAAATTGATTTTATTTGATTATCTAACGGCCAGACAGTAGTCGTGCGAACCTCTCCGACGCTAATAAGGCTTTCATTTGTAGTGAATGTCTCGATAACAAAGAGTGGGCCCAAACGTCTAAATCAATGTAAGCCCAGACAATCCGCACACAAACGTATGACTCGATCAGAAACAGTTCAATATTAGTCTTTGGCTGAGAAGAAGTTCACACAAAAGCCAACAAATTTCTGATTAATGCCTTAAGATTAGCCGAGATCTCTAAACTTGTTCCTATCAATTACCAACAAAGACCGCTATAAATTACAAGATGTTTGTCATGTATGCCATCGCCGGCCAACACAACTCTTTCTTTACATACAAATAGTAGTGAATAGTATTGAACTCGAAATCAAATCAATCGAAAAAAAAATTGAAATATATTTTTGATAAGAAACTCGGTTTCGATTCGTATTCTGTGTGACTGTGTCTGACACTCGCAGACGACTTCAAGCAACAAAACTTTTGATGAGTTTTGTGTCAAAAAACTGCCGAAACTACTGCTGAAAGACCTGGAGCTCAATGACACCAATTATAAGGAATTCGGATTTAACTCGGTTTCGGACCAATTGAGTGAAAATGATATTTTCGCCGATCATTTGTCGAAAAGCTGTCGCAAAAATAAGCTAATAAAGTGAAGAATACTTCGTCTTCTGGCGAGAAAATAGTCACGTATTTAACTGGATATAAATGTACGGAAAATAGTTTAGATTGCGATCAAAAGTCATACAAAACGACTCGTTTGTGTCCAATGAACTGAAAGTTTGCCTTAAAAGTCAAAATTCACTTCTTTTTGGTTCACTATTCGAGTGCTAATACTTGTATAGACTTTTAAAAGTGATTTATTCTTCAAATTCAAGGGATATTCTCTGTTTTGAAGAAAAGGGTAGAGAAAATGATGAATTTTTGTTGGTAAGTGTCGGCACATTTCACTCAGACCTATGGTTTGGCTTTTATCAAACAATTTTTGAACATTTTTGCAATATTTCTGACAAAAACGGCTCAAAAATCAGAGCAAAAATGAAAAGGATTTCGATTTTTAGGTCGGAATCTCTCGCAAGACTTACATTGTTTTTATAACTGAGTAATTCTTACATCCGATGGGATATACGGGGAAATATTTTTTTGCTGATTCTAATTGTTTTTACTCCTCTTTTCATTTGAGCCGATGTGACATCAGATAAAATGACTTCGAGCAACAAAGTCTTTAGATATCATGTCATTACTCTCTCTTCTGAGCCGTAATTCCGAACCTTCTTCTGCAAGTAAACAATGCTTTCATTGATTTTCAATAAGTTTGGATACGTTTGACGTTTTGCCAGTTTTGTCATTATTGAAATCAATCCCAAAGTGTTATCGATTTAAATAAAATTAGATTTGACTCTAAGAGAGGAACACTTTCTCTGCCATCGCTTCACATCTAATGTCACATCTGAGCCGAGCTCTGGTCGACGCATAGTTATCAAGAACTGGAACATTGAGATCCGCTAATTGATTGTTATAATAATAGCTCATAATTGTTATGCTCTGATCAAAAGGAATTCGCTTTTTGTTGAATCGGCTTAATTTTGATCAATAGTTGCAATCTTTGGCTAACCTTCAATCAATTCGGTTGACGTATACATTCTTTAAAACAGACTTACACTCATTGTCTTTGGTGGACGACTGTGTGGTGGAAGTGCTGCCAAAGGGAAGGTTGGGCTGAGTTTGGGCGCCGACGTCTGTATCGCTGTCCGCGCGATCAATGTATGGCAGCGTTTCGTTCTTGTCGTCGACGCCGACTCTTATATATTTGGTCACTAATTACGGCCAACAAAAAGACAAATAGAAAGAACTGATTAGAGAAATGGTTATAACTTATAAGGAATGGCGAAACGAATGAAACAAATTAATTAATGAAATGCACGGAACAGACAAATGGCTTTTGAAGAGACTGACAATCGGTACAGAGAATCAGCATTTTATTAAAATTGATTGAATTTAAGGCAAAGCATGTAATTAATGGCAAAGTATGTCATCTGATCGGCGAATCAGTGAATTAATCACTCGTTTGGCGAACAGTTGAGTAGTTGTGACCCTTCGCTGACCCGAGAGATAGGTATTTGAGTTGCGATTAAAACTTTGAATGCAATAACAAATGGTCTGAATTCGAGTCATTAATAAATAGTCCGGAATATGACTAATCGTTGCATTGCTTTCGTCCGATACATACGGAGACGCCATTTGTTCGGCCAATAGTTGTGTCGACTATTATATCACAAATAAGATAATAAAGTTATTGTTTGAAGACATATGAGCCGAGTCTTTGTTCTCTGGACTGTCTCTCGGCTCGCAATTGCCTTTCATTTGGAGCAGTGTTTAGAGAAAATCTTAAATCACTTTTGTATTTGACAACAAAATTGTTGCGATTCTACAAAAAGCAGAGAATCGTCGGAAACAAAAGCTAAAGAAACTTGGAATAAGTCACTGAAAGGAAAGACCCGATGGGGAGAGCGTTGGAGCAATAATTTTGGGCCCAATTTTCATCTCCTAATGAAGAATAATATCTTTTGTATGTCTCTAATCGATAGAGAATTTTGTCTCAAAATAATATTTTTTCTAAACTTTTGCCAAAATTTCTATCAAAACAAGAAGAGAAACAATAAAAAGAGACAAAAGAGAAATGTTATCAGTTTTGTTGTTATTAGGGATCAAACGAATCTCTAAATTAAAGTCAATGAAAATAGAAGACAGTTTTGGCTCAAAATATATTTCATTCTTTTGGCTCTAATAATAGAAAGCATTCTTTGGGTGGAAAACGAAAAACGAAACGAAACAACAATTTATTTAAAAGACTATTAATGCCCTGATATTTGTCACAAACACTGTCCGGTAATTCATATTTTTCGCTTCATATCATATTCAAAGAAAGTTTTTCAATCAATTTGCGAAGAAATATCATTCCAGGCATTACTCAAAAGTGCCTTGATACGTTTCCGGCTCACGTTCCAGCACCGAATGGCCTAAACTGGCCTAAATTGGGCATTTTTCTTTCATTAACCTTGATGAATGACTGGAATCGAGTTAAGTTTCGGCCATTTATTACCCGACTCATTGAGTCAATCATCTCTGCTTTGAATAAATGGCGCACAAAGTGCCCGAAAATCTCTTTCGCTATTCATGTGATTGACTGAAATGCCAGGAATTGAGACCGAAATGAAATGTCGGGATATTATGCGACTCTAACTCAATGTGTAGTCTGAATAACGACTAAATAAAAATACTGTCATTTCATGCCTTCAATGAATAATAATCACAATAAATAAGAAAATTGTTTTCAAACAAAATGTTTTTCTCTCGAAAATTGCTTTGAAATTCAAAAATATTTTTTATTAAATTCAATGCATTTTCTGATCT